>CAIGRF010017927.1:9210-24098 GCA_903798235.1 Fraxinus ornus
TTTTGAATTTTCAAACTATTTTATCTTATTTTTGAATTGATGTATATAATACACCTTAAATATGAATTTTTCTCATACCCTTATATTACTTGTATTGACGTTTCCACAATCAATATCCATTTCATTTAATATTTAATGGGCTATCACCACTAAGCCCCCATTTGGCTCCAATTATCCCAAAAAAATTATTATTCTCTCTTATTTTTAATCAAATAATTTTTCATAAAATAATATTACAAGGAAATCGAAAACTTTTCTTTATTTTTCAATAACACATTTATCAAAAAAATTATTTTAAAAATTATAATTTCAAATAAGGGAGGCAGATGGGGGCTAAGATCATATAAATAATTATAATTATAATCAAATTAAATCTCACTCTATTCCCCACCTCCTGATCCGGTTCCATTACTAGTCAGTCACATAATCTAGTCGCAGGGGCATTGTTGTCTATTTAGTTGAGTAATATACCTCTCCTATAAACCAAAGTTACACTAGAAGACAAAAAAAATATAATTGTCAAATCAAAACTCATACCTAGATTAAATCGAAAGTCCTAAAACGGACTGGCCGCCCCCCTCCAATAGGGGGCGTCAGTTGACACCCTGAAAAAGGTCCCGGTCGTTGAGCCGGGACCTATAGCACGGTTCGTCCTAAAGTAGGAAGTTCACTATATGAAATGTAATACCACCCACGCGTCATATATCTATATGGCTGTCGGCTCTTTTCAGTAATTTATTTAAATCCACGATTCAATCCACACCAAAACCAGAAAACAGCTGTTTTGAATAAGCGGTTTTGCAGTTCTCACCTCCCACTTGTAATATACTTTCCTTATATGGTAGTACTCTGAAACTGCGATTGCGAAGACTGCTTTTATACTACACGTAGAGTAAGTATTTTCTTTTTCTTTTTCTTTTTCCATTTATTTTCTTGGTAAACCACCTTACTGTCTGCTTCCTAGAGTTGTGTATATAGATATGAATTATTTGGGGTTTTCTGTATTTTTTTGTGGGATTTACATACATGGAATAAATTATTGTACATGTAGAGAGAGAAATTAAAGAATAATAATGGGGAGAGGGAAGATAGTGATAAGGAGGATCGATAACTCGACAAGCCGGCAAGTGACATTTTCGAAGAGGAGAAATGGGCTCTTGAAGAAGGCTAAGGAACTTGCGATCTTGTGCGATGCTGAGGTCGGAGTCGTCATCTTCTCCAGCACTGACAAGCTCTATGAGTTTGGCAGCACCAGGTCCTAAATTATTCTTTAACTTACCATCTTCTCTATGATCACAAACTTACAAGTTCTTATAATTTCGAGACTGTCTGCGATTTTGTAGCTTGCTATTCTCCAAGATCTGCGTGTGGTGCAATAAATAGCTAAGTTTATGTATTCTAATTATCAGAATTATTGCCTAAATAATTTAAAAATGTTGTAGGTCTTTCTTTTGCATAACTAGATGGCTAAGTCTGTGCACAATATTTGGTTTTTATTGCTTTTTATTTGTGAATTATGGGTGCCAAAGGTTTACTGCAACCAATTATACTCCAGAAGTTAGAGATACTGATGTTTTGCAAACAGAAAATGCACTGGATATGAAAGATTATGGCATGTTTGGTATTCGGATTAGACATTATTAGTAATGAAAAAATTGAGTTAAAAACTTGTATCGTTTAATCTTGTCTACTAGCACGTTGTTTTGCGATGCCTGTGTATTATTCTGCCCAATTCTGCTATGCTACGAGGATGTTTCCCATCACATGGGTCCACTCCCATGTGAGTGTATGTCAACCAATGTGTAATAAAGAATTTAGGCTCCACTCCTTCCAATCAAATGTACAGCTAGCTTGGAAAGGTTCCACAATAGTTGAATTCTTGTCCACTTTACTCATTCTATTGACTCTTCCATGTGTAAGAGAAAACCAATGACTCTCTATCTCTATACATTGCTCATTTGGTAGCAAAACATTTTACTGAGCATCTACGCTTGAGCTATCATTACACGTCCAGTTGTCAAGCCCATCGTGATAAGTATATGATCCTCATTACTCGACTCTCGTAGGGATACTTCACTCATTAATTGGACATTCCAATGAACAAAATGGAACTGCTTTAATATAATAGTTACTACGAAATGTCTTGGCCGAACTATCTGTCTTTTATGCCCTTCTCCCCCACGAAAGAAAGAAAAGAACTTCCCTTTCTTTCTCTTCTTTAGGGGCCTCGGTTGGATGGAGCTTTAGAAAGCTAGTAACAATACTTTTCTATATGCTCTTAAGAGAGTTTTCATAGACCAACCTCATAAATTTTTTCTTCTACGTACTTATCTAGGTTATTGTAAGCTATGGCCTCAAGCAAGCACCTTTAACTTGTGACACCGTTATAAATATGTTAATGTCACTATGTACTTGTTTGTTAATTGTGTCGATTTTCAACCATTCTTATAGGTAATAATGTGGATTTCATACATTGTCTCTTATAAGATCAATCGATTAAATTTTCAACTGTAGTGTTGAAATGCTATTATCCATAGTGGAAGGTCTTCTCCTCACTTCGGTGAATATATCTATGATCTTCTTGCTAAAGCAAACGTGCTTAACGCAAGATGTAACGAACACCTATGTCCAACCGTAGTGTCTAAAGCTTTCTGGTAGATCACCTCCTTTCGAATGCCATCTTTTACTGCCCAAGTAGTTGATGAACTACAATATTTTGCCCTGGACCTGTCCAAATATATCCCAAGTTATGAATATATCGGATTGCACACGAGTTCATGCTTATTCCCATCAAATTCCATTAGACTGCTATTAAATGCTCACTTTACTATCTAAAACATAATCCTAGATCTGCTGTCCCCTCAATTGTCTCCCCTTTAATTACATTATTGACACCTCGGCAGATCTCTCAACTCCTAAAACACACTATTCACCACAATTTATTTCTCAAACCGCATAATGGACTTCATTTGTCTACTTTCTCATATGCTGATTGGGCTAGCAACAGAGATGATCGCACCTCTTGGTGTGCAATGAAGTAAAAATCACATGATATTGACATTTAAAGAAGCAAATGTCGGTTGCTAAATCTTGCACATAACATCAATATAGAGCTCTTGTTTCTTGTGAAGCCGAGGTTCTTTCGCTTCACAATCTTCTTGTTGAACATGATGTGCTCCTCACTCACAAGCCAATTATTTACGATGAGAACATCAATGTCACTTATATTAATTGTTCCATCCATTAGTTGTTTCATTCCAAAATGTAGCATAAATTAACTACTATTTTGTCTCATATCATGTTGCCTATGGTTCCATTATTGTTCATATAATTGGTCCAAAATATTTCTCATCTTATCCTCTTAAAAAGCCTCCATCATCTAAGAGCATCTTGAAAAGACTCTTTAAATATAATATCATTTTCAATTTAAATAGTCAAATTTTAAAATTATGTTTCAAGACACTCTTCAAATTAACATTTTATAATAAAGATCCAATGTCAAATCCACTCTCTATAATTAAATGCATTCGAAGCATTTCATTTTTCAATATAAAAAAATAATTTAATAGTTTGGAGGGAAACTATTGAAAATAAAATATAGATAAAGTGTCCATTGAAGTACTTAAAAATTTTACTCTCTAAATTTATGTATGTCCTCTAAATTGTTAAATATACTCTTTTAAAATAGAGAGTTCTTAAAGATGCTCCGAGTTGTTACTTTCATGGTTATCTTCAACACAAATACCATCTTCCGAGGCATGATAGAGAGTCAATTTTGTTTCTCGAATATAAGGGATTCGATTCACATTTAAAAATAGTTTCTACTATGTAAGATAGAGAGCATAATTGTATATAATTACTTCACCCAAAGTAAAAGACTTTTCTCATTCTCCTTTTTATCTCTCCCTTTTTCCACCCTCTTTCTATCTTGAGATAGGCCGCCTATAATAATTTGGGGACATAAATTTGTTTAAGATGGCTGCTATATTTTTGTCTGTTGGCGGCTGCTTCGAATCATAGACATAATAAATGTACCATGCATGCAGATAAGCGAGCGCTATATTTTTGTCTGTAGGCGGCGGATTCATGCAAGTTGGTTACAAGAATCTGCACCATGCATGCAGATAAGGGTATGGGATTTAGGAATCTTACACACGTTGGTTAGGAAATATATACATGAATGTGTTTCCATAATAATATTAATCGAACAAACCTAGATGAGTTTACTTCCTCTCTAAGAGTAAAATCCTTTTTTCTTTTTTTCTTTTTTTGGCTTTGGGAAAATGATATCTTGTACATAATTAAGTTACATAATAATTTACATATAGATGAAGTGTCAAAAAGATAGATAAAGTTTTTTTTCTCTTTTATTTGGTTGAAGAATTTAGATTCAATCATTTTTCTCGACATCATGTGTATTCAAATCATTATGTATATGCAGTACAATTGAAGGGTCTTTGATACCAAGATCTTCTAGGAGACGCAACTACCTATAGAAAGTATGAAAGACAAGTCTTTTTGTCCTTGCCTGCAAGCTTCCACTTTGACGAAATAGAGTAAATAAAGTCCTCAAATGAAATAATTGTGTTGTACATCTTAATTAAGTGAACAGTGTGACCTTTCTCAAATTTTATTTTTATTAGCTATTTATTCACGTAAATAATATTATTAAATAGGGACTATTTTATGTTGCTGCCATTATGCATACACTTCTGTGTGCATAGTAGCATAATTGGACAACATTTTCTTCCCAAAGTCACACAAGTATATATTACAATATTTAATAAAAATTTACGTCCAACCAGCATATGTGGATTGTGTGCATTAGTGTGTACTTTTGACACTTGTTACCAAAACACATCAAAATATGTTGCAGCTGTAAAATGGTACATTAAACTGGCTCCATAAAAATACTCTGACAAAAGCACCCTATTTATAATACTACCCATTTCCTAAGCCTATTAAAGTCTTTGAGAGTTAGAATTTCTATGATGATGTTCAACTCAATGATTGTGACAGATTCCAGAACACAGATGTAGTGATCCTCTTCTTCCTCTCTGAGTTATATAGAGACTCCTTCCACCAGGGAATAAGTGAACGATCTGAGTTGTACTTTTAAGTGCATACGTCCTTTTCTTTCTCACCCAGCAAGATTATCTGCAGTCTAAACACAAAAATGTAAACTCGTGTTTAGCAAAAATGGCGGTAGTACACAGGACCTTAAAACAGAAATAGATACAGGACCAACTACGTATTTTTTGTATAGACAATAATAATGTCCATCTAACTAGCACATGTGGGTCATGTCCACAACACCACATAATGAAACACATCAAATTACATTATAATGGTAAAATAACACGTCAAAAAAACTTAACCCTTGTTTGGCGGAGATTAAAATTATATTTTTAGTTAATTTTGATAAAAATTGATGGAATGAGTGATTGAAAAGTTCTGGAACCAATGAAATAAGTTGTTAATATTAATTGATTGACTTCCACTCAGATTAAAATCTGATTTTAATCAATACCAAACAGAGGCTTAGTAACAATCCTCACATGCTTTATGATAAGGATTATTCTTGTTGTACATAGAGAGTGCCATAATGGTGTCCATAATGGGCACATGGCACCCCACTATTACCTTCCAATAGGGGGGTGCCATGTGCCCATTATAGACACCATTATGGCACCCCCTATGTACTTGTAGCATATCCCGTATCATAAACACACTCTTTACATGTTTAGCAAATATGGTGTACACATCACAAAACCATAAAACAAAAATAAACATCCAACTAACTTACCAACTACACTTTTCTTTGTATATACAAGAAATGGCCTACCCAATTAGCACATGTTGATCATGAGTATTAATGTGTCTTTCGACACGCATTATCGTGAAATACATCAAAGTACATTATGACGACAAAAAACATTTAACAAACTTAAATACACACATGCTAACTTATGACAAAAGTACCATTTACAATACTCTCATTTCTCCATACCTATTCAACTACTTTTGTGACCAAATATTCTAAGATATTAATGGTGTTGTACCACTCAATAATGGATCCCTAGAACTTGCAAATGCAGCGATCCTCTTCGCCTTAGACAGAAACGTCTTCACACATCAAATAAGTGAATGTTCTGAGTTTTACTCTTTTGTGTGCGTATCCATTCTTTCTGAGTTGTACTCTTGAGTGTGTGTATGTTCATTCTTTCTCACCCAGCTAGATTATCTACAATGTAAACATAAAAATTGTTGACAAATATGGTGGTGTACACATCACAAAACCATAAAACAAAAATAGATACCAAACTAAATCCACATTTCTTTATATACACAATAAAAATGCCTACCAAACTAGCATATGCAGGTCCTGTGCATTGCAGCGGTGGATCCAAGAATTCTAGCAAGCTTGGACGGCTTTTGACCGTTGATCGTTAACTATTGCAATAACAAGGATTTTTTTATTAATATTTAATTAAATAATATTAAACATTTGTAACATTACTTTCGCAATTTTTGAGTTGGCAACTAAAAACCATTCATCACATTACTGATGCCATTTTTGATCACATCCAGCTGTCGGACCTCTTCCGTGTGACACATTTGAAATTGCTTCTTGACCTTGCAAGACCACCTTATGGAATTGAAATGATTTACCCAACAATGTGCCCTTGAAGAAGTTTTCAGAGTGTGCATGCACATGCTCACCGTTGTTTCCCATTTTAGAAATCCTAGAACTGTTGTTACTTGGAAAGCACCTCATTGCAGATGGATGCTTACTTGGAGCATCAACTTTGACATATCATCAACTTTGACATATGGGGTACGAAACCCCAAAATTTCTTGACCTTGCAAGACCTTATGGAACCTTAAAGGCTCTCCAAAGTTTGAAACTCCATTCCCATCTATGAGAAGCATATGCTAGTTAGTACTCCCCGAGGAAGCACAAGCAACTAGCAGAAATGCATATAAATACAATAAGAAAAAATAAGAGGACCTCTAAGAACTGGAAAAAATTCAAGCGACCGTTGAGCGGTCACAAAATATATCGTTATTTTTTCGATGGACCCAGTACGGGCGGCCACCCGATGCTAGCTCCGCCCCTAGTGCATTGTTGTGTGCTTTCGAAACACCTTATTATGAAAAAATCAAAGTAAATTACAATGGTAATACAATGCATTAAAGGAAATAAATAAAAACATTTATACGCTAACTTATGATAAAAGGCATTCTATTCATAATGCTCCCTATTTCTCTATGCATACTTAACTCCTACTTTTGTAACCCAATATTCTTGGATATTAATGGCTTTGTATGACTTAATAATCTAGAAAGATCTCTCGAACACGTAGATATGGAGATCTATTTCTATCATATTCAAATAGAGACCCTATTTTTGTAGCATATAAGTACATGGTGTGAGTATAAGTTCATATGTCCATTCCTTCTTATCCATGAAGATTATTTTTCAGTAAACTCAAAAATGTGACCACATGTCGAGCAAATTTGGTGGTGTATAGATCAAAACCATAAAACAGAAATAGAGACCTTAAAAAACTACTAATTATATTATTATCTTTGGGCTTGGATTTTGTTCTTCGAAGGTCTTTCAATTGGGTGTGGGTATGGTCCTTTCACTTATAAATTAGTATTATTTTCCTTCTCAAGGCAATGTGGAATTGTGTTTACTACAACCACCCCACCTCAGGAAACATTCTCATTGGCCACACTTCCGACTGGGCTTAGCTTTGATACCATTTGTATTATCCTAGTCACTATTGTCCACTGTGTGCATATAGTTTAGTTCTTAGGCTTTCACCCTAAATGTCTCACACCAATTGATAGTGATTGTTTCATTTATAAATCAGTTATTTTTTTCTTCTACAAGCTATGTGGGAATGTGGCTAGTATGGCTAGTACTAAGTATAAGTCATAAATTGCTTATAGTGTACTAATCATTCTAAAGTTCAATAGAGAACCTTCATACTCTTTGTACCGAGCGTTTAGACATATGAATCACATAATTCTATATGCATGCATGATAAATGCATATACTCTACCTGCTAAATGGCGGAATAAATTGAGAACAACATGCATTGTAAGATATTACATATATAATAGTCCACGTGCTTTGAAATAAATAAGTATTTTCTTCTCCTAGTAGCTTTTTAATATGTATATTATACGTACAAAGCCTCCTAAACTTTTCCCATTCAGGTAAGATTCTTGACTGTTCGAGAGGTGCTTGATGCTCTAAATCTTCTTGAGGCTTCTTCTTTCGAGAATATACGACCTCACTATTGGTTGCAAGTCTCGGATGTTGGACATGAGTTGAAGGAGATGGAAGGTTTTCAGATTTAATTTCGATTTGGTGACTATGGTTTTAAGTAGGAGTAAGATTAGTTGAGATAGGAAGGACTTGTGGACTTGGGTGGTTGGTTGTGGCATCTACTTCCCAAAGCTGATATTCCCGTATGGGATTCTCCCCCTAAATATCAGTTTTGTGGTAGTAAGGTTGATGTTCAAAGAAAGTAACATTCATAGAAGTATAGAATCTTTTTGTAATTGGGGAATAGCATTTGTACCCTTTTTGGTTTGGAGAGTAACCCAAGATTATACACTTGAGTGCTCTAAGGTCGAGTTTACTTCTAAGTTGTTGGTGGACATGGACAAACACTAAGCACCCCCAAATACTTTGACGGGGATAGTTGAGTAAGGTGTTGGGATAGGAGCGAAGAAGGATTTGACATGCTGTTTGGAAGTTCAAGACACGGTAAGGCATTTGGTTTATGAGATAACTAGTTGTGAGTATGGCCTCCCCCACAAGCGTTTTGGGACATGAGTGGAAAACATAAGTGCTCTAGCTACCTCTAAAGTGTGTATTTTTCTTTTTTTGTTACTCTGTTTTGTTGAGTTGCGATACATGAACTTTGGTATATTATGCCTTGACTTCTTAGATAATCTCTGAGAGATTATTCTTTGTGTACATAAAAAATTGTAAATAGGGGCGTCCTTTCTCTCACATGGGGTGGGGCCCACTTAAAAGCGGGTACCACCCCATGTTAGATAAATGACACATTTATGTACACCAAGCAAGGTCCATCTCTGAGAATGTTGTTGAAGTATTCCTTAGCATTATTAGTCCTAAAAATTTGTATTTTTGTATGGAATTGGGTTCAACTCATAGTATTGAAGTTCTTGAAAATTTGTTCAACCTCTTCTTTTTCCTTCATGAGAAACACCCAAATGATCATCGACAAATAAAATGAACCAGCGTGTCCCAATAATATTTTTGATATGTGAAGGTCCCCAAACATCACTTTGGATCATTGAGAATGGATGCGACTTTTTACATGGTCGAATTAAATAAGAGCTGTGAGCATGTTTAGCGAATTGACAAATTTCACACTGAAAATCTTTTGATTTTTTAGTACTGAGTAATGAAGGAACAAGTTTTTGAAGGTACAAGAAAAAGAAATTTTTGTAGACTGATCATTTATCTTATTTGAATTTGCCTTGTGAGTTTTTTGTTCCGAAAGATCAACAAAATTGAGGATATAGAGGCCAGAGCACATTTTAGCATTGTCAATCGTCTTCCCCAAATTCAAGTACTGAAATTCACATGAGTATGGGAAGAATTTAGTAACACAATTAAGTTCTTGAGTGAGTTTACCAACGGACAGTAAATTGCAATCCAAGTTTGGGACTAAGAGAACAGAGTTTAGTTTGAGGTTCTTTGGTATTTACCACATAACTTGTTCCTGTTACTCTTGAGAGAGACTTATATGCAATTCTAACATGCAAATTTTCATGACATGGATTGTAAGTTATAAAATCATAACATCTCCAGTCATGTGATCAGATGCTCTTGAGTCCTCAATTCATGGGCAGATTCTCTCTTGTTGCGGTAAGAGCATTTAAAAATTTAACTTTGTGAGCCAAGGATCCCTTTCCAATGATTGAGATACTAGAGGATGGTTGCTGGTTGATTAATTTTTGCAAGAACTCCATTTGTTCTTTATTGAATAAACTTTGTTCCGACTTGTTAAGATTTATGATTCCATCTTAAAAGGTCAATCTTGTTAAGAGGAGTAACACAATCCTTTATAAGTTAGTTTATGTTTTCATCTTTATTTGATGTGTGATTCTATCCCTTAACACGACTGTTTATGGTTCTCGTCACAGGAGGCCAGATGTCCATGGCTCTCCATTGTTGAGTGGACGTGAGAGCTTCCAATCAGCACGTTTTCCATATATCTTCTAGCAGGAGGCCACACTGTTACCATTCTTTTGGCAGTGATCGCACCAAGGTCATCCTTTTCGCTGTCTATTGTCTCTAGCTTGTAGTTGAGGGCCTTGAACTGAAAGTGCAGATCCTTCGGGGCTGTAAGCAATAGTGGGCGGTCCCATTATCACTTTCCTTCTATTCTCTTCCATGCGAACTTCTGAAAATGCCTCTCGAATGCTAGGTGGCAGTTTCATCCCCATGATTCTTCCTCGAACTTCATCAAGGTCCTTGTTAAGGCCCAACATAAACTTATAAAGTCTCCTCTTTTCAATGATTTTTCGAAATTTGGTTCCATCTTCTGGGCAATCCAATCATGTTCTTCAAATATGTCTAATTGCTGCCAATTCCGTGTGAGTGTTGAAGTATTGAGTGACTGTAAGATCTCTTTGGCATAGATCGTGAAGAATGCATTCAATGGCAAACATTTTAGATGAGTTTTCGAAGCAGGAATATGTTTCTTTGGCTATGTCCTAGATTTCCTTTCTGCTCCCATACAATAGGAAATTTTGTCCTATTTTGTTTGTCATCAAGTTGATTTGCCAAGACATCACCATATTGTTCTGACTTCCATGTTTTATACTTCTGGTCTTCTTTGCTTGGTGGGGCTGCTACTTCAGTGAGGTAGTCATCTCTTCCCTGCCTGCAAATGAACATCATTACTGATTGTGACCACTAAAGGTAATTATGTCTATTGCGTTTGTACCCTGTAACAGGGAAGACTTCCATCTGATCCTCCATTGCTTCCCATTGCCGAGGTTACATGATGGGAGTTGACTTCGAAGAGGGATTGACTTTGTCGAGCCATTGTCATCATGTACTTTGTCATCTAAGGTTTAGAGGTGGCTCTGATACCATGAAGATTTTAGAGAAGAATAACAATGAAGTTATTCCCATATATTTCAGTGATAAACATACAACATATATATAATGGAAGGAAGAAAAACTCCTTTCACTATATTCAGTAATAATAAATTAGTTTACACAAAATAGGGAAACTATAAACTCGAAACAAATGAATAGAGATAATAGGAATCTTCCCAAATCTCTTTATTCCTAAATTAACTTAGTCAAATAATGAAATCCTAAAGTCCAAGGTTTGATCAATGAATCTTGTGTCAAAGTCCACATTAATAATCAATCCTCATGATACATCAATCCATTAATAAGTTAAGAGGCAGGATAACAATTTACATTTCCCCAAGTGCCATGGACGACTTTAGATGATTCCTTTCACAAATTTCAACTTTTCAAACAACAAGGACGTTAAAAAAGTAATAATGTATAAATACCTATAATCCATTAGTAGGAGCTGACCTTTGGAGGAATGCGAGAAACACAAGGATGCACTTTAATTCAACATGTATCAATGTCAAGCAACAAAGCAAGGAGTACGTAACAAAGTTGTCGATAAATTCCCAAGAAGAAATATTCATGATGCTTTAACTCATCATAGTTTCAAAGGAATGAATCTTGAACAACTTGCATGGAAAAAGCTTTACATTTAATTCAATGGACTGTAAGGTAGAACACAGAGCACAACTTTCGTAGGATTATCTTACATAACAATACTAGGTGATACGTCAGATATTATATGCTAAACTATTAGAGCATATATCCCAGCAAAAGGAGGATATAACTAATAATTAACTACTCAAGGAATGAATTTAAAATTTACTTACCATGTAAAGAAACACTTTCAAATGGATCACATTGATCTATTTAGATTCACTTGTATTGTATAAGGGTGAATGAAACAGTTACATTATGTAAAAATCACCTACAATTTGCACTATTTATGCAGCATGAAGTCAGTCATTGAACGATACAAGAAAGCCACAGAGGATCGGCTACAATCGAGCAATTCAACTTCGGAAGTCAAGGTAACATTACCAACTCCCAGTGAGCTATATATTGAATGAAAAGGGATGTATGGAAAATGTCTGTTTTTCATTGCATTTTTCTCTATAAACATTCATATTTTCGTGCAAATCAAAAGAGATCAACATGCTTCTAGACTTGAAAGTATGCATAAACTTAACCAAACCACTTGAAAAGATGCAACATACAGACACTAAACCAGAAGGTACAATGTGCTTACTGCATGTTTTGCTCGTTTAATTTCATTTTGTTATCTATCCCATATTTTTTTTGTTAAGAGTTCCCTAATACCAATATTATATACAATCTTCAAATGATGTTTGAATATGTGAAAAAGCACTTCATGCAAATAACACGAATATCTTGGTTATTGAAACAGAGAACAAAGACAAACAAGGTATACTCAAATAACACAGATCACTTAAGATTTACACATTCGCATTAGTGTTAACTTGTTGCATGGTGTAATAGATTTTGATGCTTTCAGTGCAATCTAGTTATGCCTTGATCTTCTTTGAAGGCCTAAAGAATCAATTTCTAGGGCACATACCCTTCTATGTGATGCACTTATGAACTAATAGTGAAAGCACCTCGGCCAAGAAAAGAAAGCTTCCTTTCCATGGACTTAGGACGGTCTTCTAGACCACATAAGATGTGCGACTGTCCATGATGATTGAGAATAGTAATTATGTAACTACAAAGTATGATCTCAGAACAGTACAATAGAATTGAAGGTCTTGAATTGCTTGCTGGAGGATTTATGTGAATCATTTGATCCATCTCATTCTACATTTTATTCTCCTAACAAATAATGTAGATGAAATCGTAAAGATGCAAGGATGATTTATAAAGTCAATTAAACGAACAAAGAGTGTGAAAAGGAGGAACTGGAGGATATAAGGCATAGGATTAAAGCAGGTTGGATTAAATGGAGAAGTACTAGAGTAACTGTTCTATAATACGATTCATCTAAGTTGTAAGAACGGCAGTACAGAACAATATAAGACCTTTATGCTTTACAAGACAGAGTATTGCAAAGGACAAAAGTCCATAGGATGAACATACTTAAAATGAGAATGTTATAAAGGATGTGTGGCAGTATTAAAATGATAAGATAAGAATGTGCATAAAGGAATGAGACAAGAGCTGGACAGATTTACTAAGAAATTCCTTCAAGGGGTTTGGCATGGTTAGCCTGTGGCAAGAAACATTCGAAAAGCCTATTCCAATGCCTAGCTATATGATTACAGGTGCAGAACATAGTGCTTCATGCATGTTCATGCTGCACTAGCACCCTCCAGCCTTCAGAGGTCATGTGGCGATTGCCCTAACCGGGCCTAAAGAAATCTGGAAAGTAGCATGGTGCTGACCTTCTTAGCAAAATATTTTAAGCGCTAACATGGCAAGATGCACGATCCTCAATGAACACATCGTTGCAGTCCTATTCCAAATCCAAAATAGGCTATTATGATTTCTCCATATGTTCATACCTATTTTCATAACAGAGGTTTCTTGTTATTTCAACTATTGTTGATTGACAGCCTAAGGAAAAATATTAAGAAGAATGTTATCCTATGTCCTTGATACATTCTCAAAGGCCTAGCATGTGCAGATATCATAATAGGCGGAAGCAAGATTTGATTTTATGAGTGTGGCTGGCTCTATTGTCATATTAAGCACTTCATCTAAAACATTAAACGTTTGGAAATGGGGAATCTTATTTATTTGCTTCAAGGCTCAATATAATGGAGAATATAAAGTGAGTTCGTGCACACACAGTACCTTTTAATCCTACTCACTACTATGCAACATGTATTTTTAACCAGCAGAACCGAGCAGTTTTATATGCTTGCAAGTTGTATTCTGGTATCCATAGTAACCTTCTATTTATATTCGAATGATATAGGCAAGTGAAAAAAAAAAATTCAATATATTTATATTCTGATTTCTAGTAGGAAGTAACTGGATGTTTAGAAAATGGTAACAATACTATACGAGAGTCGACAGGTTGAGTGATCTAAATATTGTCACGTTTTAAGATTTAACTTCAAAGTGAACTCATAAATTTATTGTCAAGTGTAATGAAGTAATCAACATAAAATTAGGTAGGTGACTCCTAGAGTCTGTTAATTCCATCTCCAAACTTGGTATTTCACATTATTGTACTTTCTGCTTGGGCTTCATTAGGACTATTGAACAAATTCGTGATCTGGTATTAGTATGATCAACTGATCATGTTAGATGGGATACTTGTGGTAGAATCCTCCAAATGGATGATACTAAGTCCTAATGCTGAATTATTGTTTTACTGAAATGGCATAGAAAATGGTTTGATTATTTTCTGCAGAAGTTCAGTCAGTTGTAGCATTCCCAAGGTTTCTGTGACGACAAAATATTTACGTAGGATAGTTGTAAACCTTCCTTCTATCCACAGAGAGATTAAAACAAAAGTATTTACGTAATTGTGAAGAAAATATTATAAATTGTATATAATAAACTTGTTTCTATTACAAAGTAAAAGACCCTATTTATAGGGCTATAAATAACTCTAAAAGGAAAAATTGCATAATAATTATACAATCAACTATTAAGAAAAATAATCCTAGACTATTGGAAAAATATCATAGAGATTATTCTTTCCATATCTTCAACACCCTCCCTCAAACTCAATATGGTGTAGCAGCAATCAAATTGAGTTTGAAAGATA
>CAIGRF010017927.1:24591-35786 GCA_903798235.1 Fraxinus ornus
TGTATATAATAAACTTGTTTCTATTACAAAGTAAAAGACCCTATTTATAAGGTTATAAATAACTCTAAAAGGAAAGATTGCATAATAATTATACAATCAATTATTAAGGAAAATAATTCAACACTATTGAAAAAATATCATAGAGATTATTCTTTCCATATCTTCAACAGTAATAAACCTGAATGTTTTGTGGTCATAGTTTCCGATTCATTTATGTTATTGTTTACACATTTACCATAGCTAGGCCTCCAAGTTTCCAAGTTATAGAATTAAAGCCTTCCAGTAGCTGATCAAATCTCAATTCCAAAGGTTTAGACAGCAAGCTAATCTTGCAAGGGACGCATTCCACAAATCACACCAAGATGAATATACAGAACCCAAGGACAGAAATAACTTGAAGGTTCTATATTTCTAACATATCTTATTAGTTATTTCTTAGAGAAAAAGCATTTAAGCTCATTGGACACCAGCAAGACATGGAAGCCATAATTCTCGCTAGACATAAAATATTTCTTATTTTGATTGCAATGCAGCCATCTGAATCAGCTAGTCACTGATTCCAACATCTGATCCTTCTTTTCAGTTGTAAAAGAAAAAGAACGGATGAGTTAGAAAACAGACTCTGATATAAAAGAACGGATGAGTTAGAAAACAGATTGATATAAAAGAGACGTAGCAAAGGACTCCAGAATTTCCATTAAAATATAGTTCATTTTTCTTGACAGATGATTATGGGAAAATGGACAAGTTCATGCACATAACGCACAAAGTTTGAAAGGGAGAGAGAAGGTACACTTTTTACCTCCTAAGTTCAGAATTTGGTGACATACTTCAATGGGGAGTCAGGAGATTTGAAAGACGGTGTTAGCTATGGTAAGACAAGACTAATCCTAGAGGCCTCACTAAAGCCTTTCAGATCAAAATGGCTAGTTTCTTCCCCTCGTTGCAAATGCTTGACATAGTTTATTACATACTAAGACGTATTACAAATTAGTTAATAATAATAATAAAAGAACTAGGATATCTTCTCAAGCATCATGACCCATGTCATTAAATCTTCAAGCTCACACTTTTTATAGTCTCTCTAGTGCACCACAAGTATAAGAAAAGCTTCGAGAAGTATCAGAGAGTTCCAAAATGGGGGAAGAGATGATGCCATTTCTCATAGCTCAAGTATCATTCACTAGTCCTACATTTCACCATTTAGGCCTTTCATATCATGTAAAGGACTCACGGGGCCCTTCATTCGTATGACGGAATGCACAAATGAGAGAACTAAGTCCTATTAGAGGCCGACTCTGAAATTTCCCCGCAAATTGGAAATCAAAGGTCCACCACATGCCACTTTATGCATTAGTGTCGGAGTTTAATTGCATTCACCGCATTGTTGCCCTCATACCACCGTGATGAATAAAGGATGGCCTCAAGAGTAAGTAGTAGGTCTTAAAAAAGTTTCTCAGCAATGCTAAATGGAAAGGATATTAGGGTAGTGGAGGACAAACCAAGAGAACACAAATATAGGTCCAAACAAAGCTAAATGGAAAGTTATGTAGACTCAAGAAGAATTATCACCAAACTAAAGAATTAAGAATGAAGCAGAGGAGAAAGAAGCAGGGGAGGGGGAAGAAGCCGTGAGAAGAAAAGAACGGAGAAGAAAACGGGGCAGCCGTCAATCGCACTTTTAATCAATTTATCAACTATCTAAATTGTAATGTAAAAACTGTTTAAATAGTGAAAACCTAGCTAAATGACGGATTTGGGCTAACCCACTACTACAAGCCCAATGACAATAAAATTGAAATTGACAAGGTCCAATAAAAATAAATCTCGAGGGATCCAATGATGTCCGCATTAGAAAGGATATCAGAGTAGTGGAAGAGAAACCAAGAGAACACAAATAGAAGAAATCACAAAATTTTCGAACTTAAAATGTTGATTATTAGGAGGTTACATTGACATTCATAAAAGTTAGATAAAAAAAATTGACGATACAAGTAGAAATATTTTACCTTTCTTCCAATCATTTCAAATAGATTTTGGATTGGATATAACAAGACAAAGCAAAATCATGTGTTCGTTCAAAGGAAAACAATATGTAGTTCTAGTTTTTTTAAAAAAATTCACTTCCCATGAGAGTAATTGAAAATAAATGTAGCTGTAAGTATTTTCACTTTAGTGATAAGAGTAGGAATTGAAATAACATTCACTCAATATTTCATGTTTCCTTAGAGCCATAACTTATGAAAGTGGAATACAGACACGAATATTTCATGTTTCCTTAGAGCCATAACTTATGAAAGTGGAATACAGACACAAACAGAACACATTGACACGACTTTTCCAAAAGACAAGACAAGAACACATTGGGACGTTGAATCTTCAAAATCATACATTTAAATATTATTTTTTTATTTTCAATAAATTTAATAATTTTTAGCTTTGAGTTATTTTTAAAGGTGAAATCTTTTACATTGAAATGGGGATTTGTTGTAAAAACAATTTTCAGTTCACTATTTATCACTAATGCCAACAAAATAAAAAATGCACAAGTAGATATGAAACAAATTCTGTGTCAGTCAGTAAATTTTTATTTTTTCACATCATTTTGACTTTGGTACACAATGTCATAGCAATTTAAAAATATTCATTTTTATATTTCAACTTTAAGGGTCATGCCACGTCAGGGACATGTTCCTAGCACGTTAGAAACTAAAATTATACAGAAAACAAAATATAAGACATGGCACATGGCTTGTCGAATACGTGTCCTAAAGGTCTGAAGTGTATCGAACATCAAGTGTTTGTGCTTCACTTGAATTTCAACATGTAACAATCTCTTAAAGTAAAAATAACAATACAACAATAAGATCAATGTTTAAATCTCTGCTACCCTTATTTGAAACTTAACCCAAAATTACGAAAAACAAGTGATAGGGAAGCATAGATAAAGGCACGATTTTTATGAAAGTACACATCATTACTTCAAAAGTATTAACAGCCATAACTTCTCTTATATCACTTTGTTGAACCACCTAATACCATACATCGTTGAAAGAGGACAATTTTTATTTATTTATTTACAGTTATATCTTCAATGCATCCTCTCACTTGGAAGCCGTTTATATTTTCATAAAATCCCTGATAAGTTAATTTTCATATCTGGAAGGATTAACACTTAATCCTAAGACCTGTGTGTCCTTGGATGCTGCATTGACTCACCTCGTTTGAAGACTTAAGCTATCGAGGATTAACTATATATATATATATAGCATGTTTCTATACTAAATATCTGTGCATGACATTGATCATATGCACACCAATCAACTGATTATAATAGTGCCGTTGAGTGATATTATCCATGTCAAATTGCTTTAATACAAAGTCCTCAATATTTCTATCATGGCTTATTATCCCAGTAAACCACCAAAATTCTCTTCGTATAATACTAATAAATTTGAACAACAACTATCCCTTCTAAGAATCTAATTGTCCACCAGGATTTCCAACTCCTCATTATAGTACAATCTTACTAACATGTATCGAATAGGAAATATTGGATTTAATCTCAGATATTCAATATCTTTGTCATCAAATCTTAGAAAGCAATCTGAATCGCTACTTAAATATAATATTGCAAAACAACGATGCTACAAAAGTGGTCAAATCTTCTTTGAGAACCTTCCTTTGTCTCACCCTTTAGTGGTGCCTAACGTTGATGTCAGTCGACTACTTACGAGTCTCGTGAACCTATACATGTTATTTATCTAATAGTTTTAATTATGAGATTTCTCCTACTGAGAGTTTTTAACCTTTACCTCTGGTCTCGGATGTTCGGACTCTTCGAAATAGTCGGAGTACTCGTGTCGAACACAACACAATATGAGTATAGGTATAGGTATGGGATATGTATCGGACCCTCCAGTTTCAACCGGACACTTCATCGTTTTTGCTTCTTCTTCTTTTCCTTTTCTTTCCCTTTTCTTCTTTCCCACTTTTGCTCTCTATAATCCTAGCGTCGTCGCCAAAAGGGTGGAGAAAGGTGGCGGCGCTAGGTTTACCTTCTTTTTCTTCTTCTTTCCATTTTCTTATTTTTTTCTCCTTCTTTCTCTCTCTGTATCGGTGGTTTAGGATTTTGTTTGTATAAAATGAAAATGGGTTCCATATAGTGCCTACTTAGTGCTCCACTAAGTCCAAATTACAATCAAGTTCCTCATTTCTAAACATTTAGTAATTCTCATAATTAAAAACTAAACCCTAAAATTATATTTTATTCGTCTTAAATTATAATAGTGCCGTTGAGTGATATTATCCATGTCAAATTGCTCTAATACAAAGTCCTCAATATTTCTATCATGGCTTATTATCCCAATAAACCACCAAAATTCTCTTCGTATAATACTAATAAATTTGAACAACAATAACAACTATCCCTTCTAAGAATCTAATTGTCCACCAGGATTTCCAACTCCTCATTATAGTACAATCTTACTAACATGTATCGAACAGGAAATATTGGATATTAATCTCAGATATTCAATATCTTTGTCATCAAATCTTAGAAAGCAATCTGAATCGCTACTTAAATATAATATTGCAAAACAACGATGCTACAGAAGTGGTCAAATCTTCTTCGAGAACCTTCCTTTGTCTCAACCTTTAGTGGTGCCTAACGTCGATGTCAATCGACTACTTACGAGTCTCGTGAACCTATACATGTTATTTATCTAATAGTTTTAATTATGAGATTTCTCCTACTGAGAGTTTTTAACCTTTACCTTTGGTCTCAGATGCTCGGACTCTTTGAAATAGTCGGAGTACTCGTGTCGAACACAACACGATATGAGTATAGGTATAGGTATGGAATATGTATCGGATCCTCCAAGTTTCAACCGAACACTTCATCGTTTTTGCTTCTTCTTCTTCTTCTTTTCCTTTTCTTTTCCTTTTCTTCTTTCTCACTTTTGCTCTATATAAACCTAGCGTCATCGCCGAAAGGGTGGAGAAAAGCGGCGGCGCTAGGTTTACCTTCTTTTTCTTCTTTCCATTTTCTTATTTTTTTTTTTCTCCTTTCTCTCTGTATCGGTGGTTTAGGATTTTGTTTGTATAAAATGAAAATGAGTTCCATATAGTGCCTATTTAGTGCTCCACTAAGTCCAAATTACAATCAAGTTCCTCATTTCTATTTTATATAACATTTTGTAATTCTCATAATTGAAAACTAAACCCTAAAATTCTATTTTATTAAATTATATTTTATTCGTCTTAACCCCTTATTAAATACTCATTTCCTTCATTGTGAATAATTAGTTTTGGTCTATTCAAAATGACATCTTGGATTAGTAAAAAAATTGAAATTTGAAAGACGTACTCGCGTACTCGTGTCTTAAATTTGGACTCTTTTTAGTCATATCCTCTTATCCTACATTTTAGAATATAAAAGATTCGACACACTTAGATACGTACCCGTACCCGTACCCGAGTCCGAGCATCATAGCCTCTGGTCAACTGCCATTACCAATCACTATTACCAATGTTTAAAGGGGAAAAATGGATACTTGGATGTTTTTCCTTCATGATAGTTCTTGAGGCAGATTGAGGAGGATGCCTTAACACAAACCAAAAATATTAAGTTAAAAAATTATATAATAATAAAAAAATGCATATATTAAACAATAAACAATCTTCAAAATTCTCCATAGAATTAACTCCAAAATAAATCAATAAAGTAGCAATTAGAAAATAATCAATCGTCCTTCTGCAATTAAAAAAAACTTAAATTTTTATAATGGTAAACGAGGGCTAGTATAGTGGTATTGTTTTAAGTTTTTTTTATCATTTAGTCCAACATTAGATGGGCCCAAGTTTTGCTTTTACTTAAGAACAAGATGAATCCATTTAAAAGACCCTTTTATAAAGCCCATGCTTAGACTTGCAAAAGAGGGAAAAAATTAAAAAGAAAAAGGAAAAAAGCACAAAGATCACAATAAAACTTAGGCACATGCCTCACGCGCCTTAAGGCGTGCATTATGAGGTGTGCACCTCAATCATTGAGGTTTCTGCCTCACAGAAGCTTACTAAAAAAATTATGAGATATTGTAGGTGCGCTTCACTATTAGGCGTGCCTCAATGGTGCCTTTTCAAACCATACCTATTACTCTACTTGAAAGTGTACCTGATAGAGACCATAACTTAAAGGTCTATTAGAAAAGTAATAAGATCAAATCTTCAGCAACATCACCACTCACCTGAACTAAGCACAAAGCTTTTGAAAAACACAGTACTCTCTAATCTTTCTAATAATCTTGATTTTTCTATCTTGATATGCAGCTTCTCAAAGTAAAGCTATTAGATCTTGTACACAATATCCTATTTTTCAAATTTGTTTCCTATCATAGACTGTCCTTCATTTAGAACTTTTACTCTTAATGTATTTTCTAACAGTTCTGTTCCAAGCACTATGCATAAAGCTCTAACTATTTAAGTTAGAAATAAGATGTTTACAAAGAAATTGACGCAAAAAGAATGATAGAACTTCTTGATCTTCAAACAGGAAAAAAACGATGTGTCTTTAGTGAAACATAAGATAGGAGAGTAGAAAGAAACAAAGCAAAACTTATGGCAAAGGGATTCGCACACACTTATGGAGTTGATTATCAATAGACTTGTACCTGTAGTCAAAATGAACTTAATTCAAGTCCTATTACTCTTGCAGTGAACCTAAATTGGCATATTGAACAACTTGATTTGACGAATGTGTTCTTGCATGGCAATTGATAGAAGTGCAAATGGAGTTGCCATTTGGTTTGAAGACGTGTTCGAAAAGCGAAGTCTGCAGATTGAACAAGTCCTTATACAGACAAATACAATCATCTCGAGCTTGGCTTTAGAAGTTTAGTAAAGGAATCCATCTGTTTTAATACACTCAAAGCCAAGATAATCATATTTTGTTCCTTCTAACACTTCTAAAGATGAGAAGAAAATAACTGCCTTAATTGTTTATGTGGACGACATCATTGTTGTTGGTAAAGATATTAATGGGATAAGAAAACTTAAAAGAGTGCTCACAAAAGAATTTGAGATTAAGAATTTAGGGAAGATAAAATTATTTTTAGGCATTGATGTTGCAAGACCTAGTAAAGAGATTCCTATCACAAAATAAGTATGTCTTGGATAAACTTAAAGAAACCGATATGTTAAGCTGCAAATGAGGAGATATTACAATTTCTCTAAAACATAACTCTGAATCTACAATTAAGAGTATTGCATTTGATAGAGATTGATACCAAAGATTGGTTGGTAAGCTTACATATGAGCACCACATTAGGTTTGATATTTCATTTGCCGTCACTATGGTGAGCCAATATATCACTTTCACCATACCATATGGAGACAGTTTTGAAGATTCTAGGATATTTGAAACATACTCCTAGAATAGGTCTATTTTTCTAGAAGAATTATAACCTCCAAGTAAAACAATAATAAATGCTGATTGGGCTGGTTCAGTTAGTGACAAAAGCTCCATAACTGGATGTTGTACATTGTTTGATATTTTATTCCCTAAACAAAAACATTATGTGGTGACTAGATCAAGTGTTCAAGCCAAGTTCAAGATAATGACTGAAGGAATATAAGAGTTACTATAGTTGAAGATTTTGTTCAAAGAAATATGAGCCGATATTGTGCATCAAAGCTACTTTTAATATTGCTCACAATCCCAATTAGAATGATAAAACAAAGCATGTTAAAATTGATAAGTCAATTTATTGTGGATAAGATTGATATTGGTTAATTTTATATTCCAATCATTACAAGTGGAAAACAATAAGCAAAGGTATACCAAAGGGTTGCCTCGGCCTATATATCTTTCATGTGTTAGCATATTGAGAATGATACATCTTCAAACCAGCTAGAGGGGAGTTTGGAAAAAAATTGTAATTAGCACAATCTTATAAGCTTATTTGTATAATTGTAATTAGCATTAACATATGAGCTCATGGGTTGCATCATAATAATTAACATAATTACATGAACAATTAAGTGTGCTAAATTATGAGTTAAATAGGTTTCTTTTATGCCTATGTAAATGTCACTTTGTATGTTTCATTATTCCAATGGATTATATATACGTGTTTTAAGTATACATGTGATATGCGTATATGCAAAAGTATTAATTCGCCATTTTAAAATAGTTATATTATTTTTATAATTTTCTACAATGAATGATGCTATTGTGACAGTTTTGGAAAAGGGAAGTTGATGTGTTGAGGCAACAACTGCATAACTTGCAAGAGAATCATCGGTAAATCTTTTGCCTTTTTTGAAATAAAATTAATACTTGACAATATTAACGGAAAGAAAGAAAAAAATTCATGTATTGAGATTCTTAAAATTGTAAAAGGTTGTCAATGATGATTAAATTCCTTGACAACTATTGTGAGTCATCATTTGATTTTGCAATAATTACTTTGTGCCACACAAGCAACATTGTGTTTTAGTTTAAAATCCAAATTAACAGAAAGGTTCAGGAAAAGCAAAGGACCAAAGTGAAATACTCCATATGTATAAAATATTAAAACATAGATATCATCTATCATTTTGAGATTCTCAATATATCAATGAAGAGACCTTAAATCACGATTTTTGTAAAAAAAATAAAAAATTAGGTAAGTTGATACAAAATATTTGAAAACTTTGGATCATACTTTGTCAAACACTTAAATAAAAATTAAAATATATTTTTACCTTTATATACAATTTAAACAATATCCTAATGAGCATAGCTGCCAGCATAAATCTTTTCACAATCATATATTCATATTTAACCCATTTTGTCACTCTGTGTCAACGGTCTAGGTAAATCAAATCTTTGCAACCATCACACGTCATTTTAATTTTGGTAAACATCTCCCTTCTTTAATTGTGTTGCTAAACTTGCATCATACCTACAACAGGGCGCTTTAAGTTTAAGCAAGATATGTTCTCTATAGCTACGTCATAGTTTTAATTTATCCTCAAAAATGTCACCTTTACTTGTTAGCACATATTATCATTTCTTATTTCATCTATTCCAGTGCAACCATATATTGGGGAAACATTTTATACAATATTGAACATGAAAGGCAAGAGTTATTTCAAACTCGTTTGTTATGTTAGTATAAGAAAAGCTAAAGAGAAGGCATTCTTGCCAAAAATAAAAATATTTTGAACATGAAGTTAGATGAGTTAGTCAGACAACCAAATCACGGTATAATCATACTTAATTTACCTATTTTAATTTTGTTGGAAATGTGCATTTTCTTCCTCTTCATAGATTCTTCCTTCCGAAACTTGAATTTTTATAGAACAAGCATGTCATTCATTAAATAACTTGTCAAAGTAATTCCTCTTTATCTTTTTGTGATCTCATTGCTATGAAACAAGACTCTTCGGTTCTCATTGTGAGAAAACCATATCAATTTGCCTTATATAATTTTAAACCATCCCACAATCATCGACAGATGACATCATTAGGAAGGAAAAACTTCATTGTGAAGGCAGATGTAAACTACTTGATTATCTCAAGGTATCAGTTTAATGTACACTGGATGTCTCCTAGGCTAAAAGATTAAAAACTAATTAGCTAATTACTTTCAATCAGATATCCTTATTAGTAGAAGTATCTAAGAATGAGGCAATGATAGCTTACGGCCTATTGAGAATATTTCCTTGGAAGGGAAGTGGTTTAAGGAGCAGACAAAATAAAGTAACCATAAGCACAGACTACACAAATACAGATGTTTTACAGGGAATTCACTTCTATATTTCACTTATGCGAGTCCTTGAATTATATTCCATTTTCAACTGATTCCATGATGTTTGGATTAGACCTTAATCTATCACTTATCCTCGTTTGTTTGGCATACTAGCTCTGCAATACTAATAACCTTCAACTCCTTATCCATTGAGATCCACGAGGATGGTGATAACTTGGGTCTGTCCAAAAACTTAGAAACTTCTTGTTCTCTTTCTCGAAAGATCCTAATGTTTCTCTCGGTACCTTTACTAAAGAAACTCACTTCTTTCTTTTCTGGAAAGTCAATTTCTCTAGGGAGATATGGCTGAGACTAATTACAATCTTTGGGGAGTGTAAATATTCAAGGTATTTGTTCTTATTATTATTCATAGAATGATTACACATATATATACAAAACAATAATACTATGTATGGAAAGAAATTAGGGCTAATCTAGGGAACAATATTTACTATACTAAGTTAGGAAATAGTCTTTAACAGGGGTTAAACCAAGAGAAGCATCTGCAGATTTCGATGTCTGATTAAATCCAATCAGATCTTTGGCCCAGTAGTTGTACTTCACACATTTCTCATGGGTTGATGCTTATCTGCTTGATTAGAGGAATCAGAGCAGTTCAGTTTGCATCAAGAATTTACGGAGTTGTTTTTTCAGTTTTTACATTGATGTATTTCCTTCAGGGACTACTAGCTGCACATCGTGGAGGATATATGGATTCTCAGAAGGAGGAAGGACCTGCTCCTCTTCTATGGAGATTCTCGGACTTCTTAAAGTGGGCTGAGCTTTGTCCTTCGGAGTCAGAAATTGGCCATGCATTAATGCGATTGGTTATCACAGGGCAAGAAATACCCCATGCGTGTGAGGTAATTATGTGGTTAATTCGTTTCTTTTGATGCCATTGTGTTGAAAAGCTTTAATCGTGCTTAATTTTTAGATCATGGGGATTAACCAAATCATTGTCGGCTATTGTGAAATTAATGCCACCATTTGTCATATGTATTTCTATCTATCTAATTGAATCAACTTAATCCCTAAGTGCACAGTTGCCAGTTGGTATTTATTGTATTGGATTAAGGAATATAGGATTAGGAGGGGGTAGGATTAGGGAGGATAGAATTAAGTTGGATTGTGGAGTATAATTTTATAATAGCATTTGATGCTACACCGTATTAGAATAACTAAGTATTGAAAAATTAAAAATTTATTACAATATTTTTATTTATAAGTAAATTTATTCACTAGTGTTCTTTACTTGTAAGTAAATTTTGACTCAACACTAAAAATTACTTATAAGTGAATTTTTGTCTATATATATGTTTTTATAACTTAATTTTTTTCTTACTTTTAATTAAAAAAAGTTTATTTTCTAAAAAAGAACTCTTGTATTATTGTCAAAATAAATAA
>CAIGRF010017959.1:0-29588 GCA_903798235.1 Fraxinus ornus
TGAAGTCACAAATATTTTTACTGGAAATTTCTCCAGAAGACACTTTAGTTAAAAACTTCTGAGTAGGCACTTTGTTTTAAATTTGACAAATCTCCCCTCTTTAAAAGTATTATCAAATTCTTACTCCTTTTTTTTTTGTTTTTTTTCACGAAATTTAAATAATATAAGCTTTCTCGTCAAACAAAGCAAAGTTGATGAAAATTTCTAGGCCATCGTTTTTTCAAGAATTTTGAATCATCTAAACATTCTTCCCAAACGATACAAAAAGTCGGCTAAAGTCTACACTATATTTAGGCAACCTAATCTTTGTCATCAAATTTTTCCCAATTTTCCTAGATGATATTTTAATAAAGGGTACTAATATTTTAAAAAATTTCTACTGAAAAAAAAAAATCATTTTAATAAAAATAGACTAGTTAAAAATGGTTCTCCTAAACTTATCATTGCCCCGACCTTACATGTCTAAGCTTTGACATTATTGGTGTAAAGAGGAGGAAGAGAGGAGAAGAGCTACTTAATTGACGCAACACGTGTTCCTTTCTATTTTACTTGGCGAACTTTCCCATAGAAAAGCGGGATGTAGATAATTAACATGATCGGATTTTACTTTTTACGACATCTTTAGTGATATTATATAATCAAATGATGCAGGTTTTAAAACCTATCTAGGCATTGAATTTATGGTTGTCCTATTTTAGTTTCTTACAAAATTGCACTAAACTTTCAATTCTGTGCCCGCGAATTGATAATTGTATTTTGTACATTTATCTAGAAGATTAAATTGGAGTATTTGTTATTGATTTTGTGTTAATCTTGTTTGTTAGGTAAAATTCGATGCAAAATGGTGGAATTGAAAGAAATGAACTAAAATAGAAGAAATTCAAGTTCGTGAACTAAATTGTAAATATTTAATAGTTGATTCATGCCACAAAACAATTATTGAAGATCATACGGAGTCAATTGGATGAGAATAGAAAATGACCGATGAAAATTGAAAAAATAAATAAATATAAAAATAAAATAAAATCAAAACAACTCTCGAAGAAGTTTAAGAAGTTGGTCCCATAGTGCACTCCCCATTCGTGTGCATGGGGAATAATGGGGTTGTGTGCGACCTCAAATCTGTAGAGAATTTCACTCTTCCATGCGTGCGCAAGGTGGTGTACCATGCGCACACATGGTACAAAAAATGATCAATGGGACAACTTTTCTTTTCGACCAGAACTCTTTTGAAACTCATTTTGAATGCGATTTTGACCTAAAATTGAAGGCTATATATACCGAATGAGGGCGAAAATATGGAGGATATCTCTCTAGCCTCTTAATATACATCCATATCTTAAAATCATTGAAAAATAAGAGGCCAATTAACATCTTTTGCAAGAGAAGATCAACCTATCAAGAAATTAAGGCTAATTACATCAATAACTAGAAAATTTATTGTTTGGAATTGATGATCAAGATCTCTTGCATTCACTCATGTTCCGGGTGATATCTATTCATTATTCTTCTTGTAATAAAATAGATATCGTGCGAAGCTAAATCTTTGTCTGTATTGGATGAAGTTGAACCCTTTGTTCATTTATTGTTAATTCAAATATAAGTAGTTTCGTAATGCTAGTGTTTTTTTGATTAATCTAGGATGCTCGTTGCATTATTTAAATACTTGTGTACCATTTTGATAATTAATTGCTTGTTGTAGTGCTTGAGGCTTACAATAGATTTAGAATACTGTAAGATTAACACACGGGCAAATGTTAGGAATAACATGTATGGTTTGTACAATCTTATATTGTTAATCATGTGATTTAATGCATTGCTTTGCCTATGAATTAGAACTAGTAATAGGGTCGGATTAGATCGTGCTTAGAATGGATTTAGCTTATCTTGGAAAAGAAAGTTAAATACAATATTATTATCAATTGTCATGAATGCATGAATAACACTAAATTATTGAGAATTAACGTTAGATAGCAATGGGCGGATTCTAAATCCAATACGATCATCCTATATAAGTTTACAAACCAATGCTCTTACATACATTTTAAAATAGTTTAGAATAATTACAAACAATCTCTTTTTGGTTATAATAATTTGAATTCGATACAAAACTAATATGCTTGAATTAGTTTTTATTTCTCATGGGACGATAACTCAACTCATTACGTATTACTTGTGAGTTATCTCGTACGCTTGCCGGATCCAATATTAATCACTATTCTACTCTCAACAGTGAACTCCGTCTTTGAATTTCCTTTTTCAAAATGGACTCCAATGGGGATTTAGCTTTCCCATTTTATAATATATTGATCAAGTAATTGATACAAGAGAGAATGGAGAGACCAATAGAGTCCTTGCATTGAAATTTGGGCAATCCGTTTTAGTGCTTGTTTGAAAGAGATTTTTCAAGTAAAAATAATTTTTTTTAAAAAAAATATATGACTAAAAAATAGAATAAATTAATGAATTTCATATAATATGAAAACATCTATGCCTATGACATCATTCATCATTAGATCCTCCTTCATTTAGGAGATTGAAAGGTCATAGAGAGCCACCCAGTCATTTTGGAGAAAACTATCACTCTCGTTCATTTGACCTATAACCATTTTCTTCTCACTATGTACTCAAACCATAAGAGACCACTTTGGGTCAAGTTTCACAGCATTCATGTCTCTCATTGGTCAACCTACTAGTTTTAGTGAGATCAGTAGGAGAATGGAGATTTAAGTTGATTGGATCCTGATGGCCTCTTCGAAAAGAGGGCTGCTTAAGAAGAGGCCAAAAGGAAAGCTTCTTTACAAGGTACTGTAACCTAAAATTTGAAATTGGTGTTATTAAGACTTGCCTAAAACAATCTATGGTTGGAAATCCTATTTATCTTAGGCCAAGGGATGCTGAGGCTTAGGTATCACGACCATAAATTAAAAAAAGATTATCCTCAACCTTTTTACTAAAAAAGAAGCAGAATGAGCTGAGAAGTGATTGTTAATCCATACGGAAAGTCTTGTTATTATGAGTCATGCGCAAATAAAAGGTCCCATTCTTTGATAAAGAAACTTGCTTACCTTATTAGCTCTCTTATTATGAGCATGTCTCACTAGTGGATTTAGTCTCTTCCTTATAGCCTTGCTATCCCATCTTTTCTACAATCCTTTCGTTTTCTGGGCATCAATCCCATGTGACCAAATAGGTATCTTCTCTATTCAATTCCATCCTAATATCGTACTATATTCCTCAACAAGATCCATACAGAATTCTGTTGACCCCGAAAAATAGCTCCGACACGTGGTCAACAGGATAAGTTTTCACGTCGCTCTCTCTCTACACACGGTAGCATGCCGTTAGTCACTCGTGGCCTTTTTCAATAGGATTGGAAGCATCGCGAGCACTCCGATGATCAAGTCAGTTTCCAGATCAACTGGAATGTGGTCGCGGCGGTTAAGCAATCGTTGGGACGTGATTGAGAAAGAGAGTAAATGATAGGTGTATATTTTTAAGGGTGAGAGAAGATTATAATGCCTAGAGTTACCAAATTAGTGGAATGGAGTCAAATCTTTCTTCTTGCATATAGTGAGAATATTTAGACTAAGGATGGGAAGAGGAGAACCGTTGGATGAAGAAACACGTGGTGTTAGATCCTCAAGGGGGTCATCCCATCCTAGACATCAACCTGTCAATCCGTAGGTTGGCGAGCATTAAATGTTCTGATAAAGACAGCTGAGTTGACCGTTTGCATTCTGCCATACGTCCTATCAATTAGTAAGGGATTTAACTTTGGAAAGATTTTTATACAAAAGATCTCGACATAAGCGAGGCGAGGCAGGTTCGTGAGGTAGATGATGCAGATTGCGGCCTTTACATCCGCACTGAGTTGCGAATGAGTTTAGTTCTTCTATCAGCATGTTCTTCGATTCAGGATAAGGTGATCAGCTCGCCAAACACTTCGTCCCATGCAAATTCACCTCGTCTTCCACGTGTCATTGATGGAAATCAGTTCTCCTGACACGTGACAGATAAAGTGGGGAGGTCTCTATAGACCCATAACAATAGTCCCACAAGTCCATGTACGAATATTTATATAGTACAAGGACTTCAGTCTGTTTGCAGGAAAAGGGTAGGTGTATGAAGAAGAGTGTCTTAGGCGAAAGGCGAGGGTTGAGCGTTGGCAGTCTCGCCAGGAGGTGTTGCAAAGTAAAACCGTGTAAGAATCGAAGCATTTAGATGTTTGGAGACTCGGATGAGAGTCGTTATTGTGCTTCTCCCAAGAAGGATGAAGCAATTGGAGATTGGGAACTCTGAGGAGAGTCGTTACTTGGGAATTTCGACGAACAACTAGTACTCTTCTTTGAACTAGGTAATACTTCATCTTTTTATTTTCTTCACATTTTTCTTCGAAAAACTTCCAAAATCCTTGGAATGGTTACTGAAAGACCTATTGGAGCGATGGCGAGTGGTGAGGAGAGTTTTAAACTTAGGGATCCTATAGTCATCACTTCGAACAAGTGGGGTAGGGCCATTAGGGCCGAAGAGAACATATGAAGGTGTCCAACCCTCTAGTAGATACCTCAAATCCAAAAGGGCCCCTCCAAATACCCTTTAAAAGCCACCTCGAAAACCTTAGAGAAATGCAGGAAGGTTTTTAGGATACTGGATAGTATAGAATTGATCTTGCCTGAACCAAATGAGAGGGCCTGCTACTCGAAGCCGGGGTGTGTGGCAGTAAGTGAGAACTTATTTTGTGATGGCCTTAGACTCCATTTCCATCCCTTCTTTAGGTTAGTCTTGCGTTCTTAGGGCTGGCTCTAACCTAGCTCAACTCGAACTCATGGTCCCAAATGGTGGGTTTGTGGATGCCGTGGCGTCGGGCCAACATAGAGATGGACATGCCCTTCAGTGTATTCCACTCATTTTACTTCCCGAAGAGTGTAACTAGGGAGGGGGGAAGAGCAAGGGTTGGTATTACTTGGCACCTTGGGGGTCCCACTCCTCGTTCGTGGTCGGCCTACCCACTTCGATCAAGGGATGGAAGAGCTCCTTGTTCTGGGCAGCCGGAGATAGGACACTACAGAAGACAACCCCATGGCTCCTCTTACCATCCCCACATCTACTTTACAAATAGTAAGCTCTTTTTCTCGAAGTGATTTACCTTAAGCAATTTTCTTATGGTTTTAATATTTTTGTCATTTCCAAGCTCTCTTCCGAGGTGCGAGATATCAGAGGAGGAGTGGAACATCATAAGCCAGATCTACCAAATGCCTCTTTAAGAGAGGAGCTATAACGTTTCTTGATTCCCAATGGTTTAATGGTGAGCCAAGGTAAGGGTTTCAATTCGGCCCTTCTTTAAACGTTTCTTCTTTCCTAAAAATACTTAGCAATATTCTCTTTTACAGATAACTTTGTGAATAAGAAGGCTCTGAGGTCGGACTTCGCTACGATCCGCCGAAGTGTCTCGGAGGCGAAGATGCTCAAAACGAGCTCGACTGCTTACAAGAAGCAGGATGAGAGGTTGCATTAAGGTAAGGCTTCGCAGCCCACTAAGGAAGACGAGGTAGAGGAATGAACCTCTTTCGTTAAAAGAAAAGGGGCCTGCCCGGTAGGGGCCTCCACTTCTGCTCCCATAGTGAAGAATCATTCTCTTCCTCCAACTCAATCCGAGGTGACTGTCGTGCCCCCCCGCAATTCCAAAGGCCATCGTGCCAATTACTACTATCTTGGCTGAGGGGCAAGCCAAGAAGAGGCTAAAGAGGCCTGCGAACGCCCCGGCTTGTAGGCAAAGCTACAATTTTCTGGGGAGCAAAAAGGACGATCTCCCCAAGGCAGTATTGGAGATGCTGCCTCCTGAAACTGTCGCTACGGCTCGAGCCCATAATAAGTACTGGACTGAGGATTGGCAAGGTCACGTAGCTTGTGCGAGATAGAGGATCTCCTGGCCGCCAACAATACCTATGTGGCCAGGGTCCTAAGTATGAGCATGTCGACGGAAGATCTGGTCTGGGGCCTCAGAAAATGAAGAGCTCGAACAAAGGGTGGAAGCCTCAGTCAATTGGGAGGCGAAGGTGGAAAAAGTAAAAAAAGAGACTGCGGAGATCGAGGAGAAATGGGTTGTGGCCACTGTGAAACTGGACTCAGCTAAAATCCAAGTTAATAAGTTAAAGGATGAGCTCCATGAGTCAGTCTCCTAAGTGGCTGTTCTGACGAAGAAGGTTGATCTGGTCAATGAGTACCAAAGAATCGCCTCGGAGGCTTTGGTGGAGGCCAATAAGCAAAATACTGAGCTTAAGATGCTCTTTGAGGCCCAAAGCAGAGGAGATTGAGTCCCTGAAGGCCGAAGTGAAGACAATGGAAGAGGCGACAGTCTAAAATTACAAGGATAACTTCGACCAAATGTCGGAGTACGATAACTTCACCAACTACTGGGCTTCGTGGAGTGCCCAAGAGATTATGTCTTATCTGCGAGAGAGGCATCCAGAGCCGGATATCGTCTTCTTAGAGTAGGAGTTTGACGGCCCTAACGGAGGCCGACCAGTCGTCGAAGAAGAGGATGAGGCTCTCCAGTAGGAAGTTGGGGCTAGGGCAATAATAAATGTAGACTCTTAGTGTCTTATTTATTTCATTATTTCTTTGTAATGGCTTCGTCCCTGATTTGCAATTAATGAAATTTATTTTCTTCCAAGTTTTTTCACTTCATTCCAATTGTACATAGTAAACAAGTAACACTTCGCCTTAAACTTGTCACTTCGAATAATCCTCAACCACTTAAGAAAATGGAAGAAGCAAATGAACTGTTAAGTGTGATCGCATTGGCTAATCTTAACTACTTAAGAAAATGGAAGAAGCCAATGAACTAGTGTAATCACTTCACCAGAAGAGCCACCCACACCTCGACAAGGCCATTAAATGTGTGAGAACACATTCTGTTTCATTAGAGATGACACCCGCACCACCTCTGACTAGACTGACTTCTTGGTAGAGGTGATCCCTTAGGGGGGTTCGCACCTCGGCAAGGCTGTTAATGTGTGGGAACATGATCTGTTTCATTATCTGACTAGGCATATTTCCTTGACCGAGATGATCTTGTGTAAGAGTGAAGTGGAAATGAAAATTAGGCCATCCATTTGATAGAAATGTTTACAGTTACAGATTTCCTACTAGTAGTGCTTCTTTAGGTGCTCGATGTTCCGGGGGTGAGGCATCATTTTCCCTTCCAGATTTTCAATTTTGTAAGTGCTAGGTCTCACTTCTTCAGTAATTTGGTATGGACCTTCCCAATTTGGCCCTAGCATTCCTGTGCCCGGATCTTTAGACGATGGGAAAACCTTTCGGAGTACCAGGTCGCTAATATGTAAGATCCTCTTCTTCACTTTGGCATTGTAGTAGTGCATCATCTTGAGTTGGTAGGAAATGAGCCTGACATGAGAGTCGTCTCTCTTCTCCTCGAGGAATTCAATCTCAAGCCTCCTAAGATCGTCATTTTCTACCTCGTTGAAATGGATGTGACGAGGAAAGGAAACACCGACCTCCAAGAGACTCATTGCTTCGACCCTATAAGTCATGGAGAATAGAGTTTTCCCAATTGCCATTTTACAAGTTGTTCTTATGGCCCAGAGGACTCGGGAGAGTTCGTCAACCTAGGCCCCTTTTGAAGCACCTAACTTCCATTTCAGGGTGAACTTGATGGTCTTGTTGACCACTTCGACCTTACCATTGGCTTGGGGGTGATGAGACGAGGAGAAATGCTTTTTGATTCTGAGACCTTATGGGCTAGAGCCAGTCCTTTGGAGTGGTTCCCACAAACCACTTCATGAATTTTCCTTAGGATGTAGTTTGCCTCTTTCCCTTCTGTGCATCTGAGGGTGGATGAAAACCCTCGCTTGTATAGAACTTCGTCCTGTAGGATGAAGTGAGCAGTTTTTCTTTGAAGTCGTCGAGCTTTAGTTTTATCATTTGGTAAGGTCTACTCTGTTAGGTAGGCCAAGATAGGTTACATCTATGACAGGGTACTTTCAATCTACACCAGTTCTTCTCCTTTCTTGATCGAGGGTTCGTCGAGGTGCTCAATATGTACTATTTTGAGGAGCTCTGAATCCTTGCTATTAGCTAGATTTGATAGAACGTCTACATGTGAGTTTTCCTAGCGTGTTACTTGTATCAGTTCAAACTTCTCAAAGTTGGGAAGGGAGTCTATGACCAGCTTCAGATATGTTGCCATGTGTTTATCTTTGGCCACAAAGTCCCCATTGACTTGATTCATCACTAACTGTGAATTACTACTGATAAACAACCATTTCATTTGTAGCTCTCTGGCCAGCCGAAGTCCAGCAAGGAAAGCTTCGTAATCGACCACATTGTTGGTGGCCTTGATCCGAGTCTCATTGCACAATTGAGTTTATGCCCCCCTGGGCTCTCCAAAATGCCACCACTCCGGATCCTATCTTTCCGGATGAGCTATCCACAAAAATACTCTAGGTGGGAGGCTCTACTGGCTCCATGTTCAGTTCAACCTCAGTGGCCTTAGCAAATTCTGCAACAAAATTAGCTAGGCCTGACCTTTAATTGTCGTCCTGGGTGTATATATTATGTCGAACTCACTAAGCTCCACTGCCCATATTAATAGCCTTCCCGAGGTGTCGGCTTTTTAAGGACTTGCTTCAGTGGTAAATTTGTCAAAACATGAATACTGTGGGCCTCAAAATATGGTCTCAGCATTCTAGATGCGTTGACCAAAGAAAGAGCTAGTTTTCCATGTCTGGATAACGTACTTCGACATGCAGCAAAGCTTTGCTCACATAGTAAATTAGAAAGTGGTGCGTCTCTTCCTCTCTCACAAGTATCGAGCTGATCGAATCCTCGACCACTGCCGAAATAAAGCAGTAAAAGTTCTCCTTCCTTTAGCTTGCTCAGGAGAGGTGTCCGTCCCAAGTAGTTCTTTAACTCTTGAAATGCCTCTTCGCGCTCTAGGGTCCATTGGAACCTTTTCTCCCCTTTAAGAATCTTGAAGAAGGGCAGACACTTTTTAGTAGCCTTTGAGATAAAGTGATTGTGTACGGCTATTCTCCCAGTAAGTCGTTGCACTTTCTTGGGTTTCTGTGGTGATCTCATTTCAACTAAAGCCTTGATCTCTTCTAGATTGGCCTTGATTCCTCTCTGATTTACAATGTAGCCCAGGAATTTACCAGAAGCTACATCGAAAGCACATTTGAGGAGGTTTAGCCTCATGTGATATCTCTTTAGTATCTGGAAGGCCTCATCCGGATGCTTTATATGCTCATTGGCTTCGAAGCTCTTTATAAGCATGTCATCAACATGCGCTTCCATCATCTTTCGAGCTGATCGGCGAACATCTTATTGACCAATCTTTAATATGTGGCCCCTGTATTCTTCAGGTCGAAAGGCATCACCTTATAATAATATAGACCCCTGTAGTGATGAAGGAGGTGCTGTCCTCGTCGCCTGGGTACATGGGAATTTGATTGCAACTTGAGTAAGCATCCATAAAGCTGAACAGCTTGTGCCCAGCAGTTGAATTTACCGACTGGTCTATTTTCAAAAGAGGGAAAATATCCTTCGGGCAGGCCTCATTAAGGTTGGAGAAGTCAATGCAGACCCTCTATTGACCATTATGTTTCTTCACAAGCACATGATTTAAAATCCACTTCAGGTACATGGTCTCTCTAATAAAGCCATTGCTGATCAACTTTTCCACTTCTTCTTTCAGGTCCTCATACCTTTCGGCATTCAATACCCCCATCTTCTGCCTATGTAGAGTACAACTCGAATCAATCTGTAAATGATGGCAACTGACCTTTGGGTCTATTCCAATCATATCCTTGTGCTTCCATGCGAAGACATCTGCATTCTTTTGGAGGAATTTTTTCAGCTCTTCCTTTGTTCCTTCTTCCATTTCTTTCTTGACCTTCTAGACCTTAGACATGTCTTGAGGGTCCACTGGGAAATTCTCTAGTTCCTCCATTGAGTCAGCTTGCGATTTTAATTCAATCACCCTAGGGTCCAGCTCATCCAGGGTTATTTCAGGTCGGACCTCTACCATTTCAACATCTTGCACCGGAGGTTGCCCTTCTTCAGGGGCCTCCACCATTTCTGCATCGAAAAGTACCATGTTGACTTCTCGCGATTTGGCCTTTCTCAAGGAATCAAGGTAACATTCTCTAGAGCCCATCTGATCGCCTCTATTCCTCGTTCAGTAGAGAATTTTATGCACAGGTGATGTATGGAAGTGATCGCCAATAATTTTTTCAGGGATTGTCTTCCTAGCACCCCGTGGTACGTAGACCGACGGTCAATGACTAAGAATTCCATCAAAGGATATGCCACTTGGGGGTGGGGCTCTCATTTCAACAACCAAAGTAATTTTACCTCTGGGAATAATGCTATCTCCGGTGAATCCGTACAGGGATGAAGTCATGGAAGTGAGTTCGTGAACCACTACCATCTTGTCATAAGTCGTGCCAAACATGATCTTAACCGAACTCCTATTGTCTACTAGCATCCATTACGGGCTACTACGACTCTTACTACCAAAGCGTCGCAGTGAGGGTAGTGCACACCTGCTGTATCTTTCTGAGTTAAGTTGATAGGCTCTACGACTCTGCATCTTTGAGATTGGCTTACTATGTAGCTAGATATAGGTGGATCTATGGCCTCCCTGGTGTAATTCCTTTGAGCATTTCTGGATTCACCTCCTACATGAGGTCCTCCAATGATTGTGTTAATTTTTCGAATGGGTTGGAACTCATTCAAGATGCCAATGTCCCTTCTAGGGTGTTGTCCACTTCGAGGCCTTTCTCTTCATCATTTCTATCATTTCTGGGTGAGTGTCTCCTCGTCTCTCCCATTCTTGAGGAGCTTCTCCTTGCTGCATCATCCTGTTAGTCGTTATCCCTTATGTTACGTGGGTTGCTCCTTGGCCTATTCACTTCTCGACATTCGCTTGTGTCATGGCCATGGAAGCGATGAAAAGTGCAGTAGGGACATACCTCCTCCTGAGGCCTATTTCTTGTTCTTCTGTCTCTTCCTCTATTTTAAAAGGTTGAGGCCCAGTGTTCCTGGCCAGTTTGCTAGCACTGGGTCTAATGTTTTCATAAGCCAGCATCGGCACGGTATTCAATGTGGCAGTGGCCAACACCTGTCCTGAAGTGGGAGCCACAGCGTGTCCGATTGAGTCCATTGCGGGCTCAGCATCTGGGATGTAGGTCCTCTACCGATTTGCCTCTGGGGTGGAGAAAGTCCTTGTACTACCCTGTTCCGGTGGTCAATCATTTCTTCATTGACGATCTCAACTTTCATAATCTCTACCAGCTCGTCATCGGTTGATGGATTTTCGCTTCGAACATCTCTCCAAAATAGTGTATTGATATTCAGTCCTCTCTTTGGAGCTGAGAGGGTCTCCTTATCTATCACCCGTTTACAGAAGGTAATTTCATCAGTGAAATAGGCGGTAGTTTTTTAGGGTCTCTCCTATTTCTTGTCTAATGTCTTGTAAGCGTTGGATTGGCGCTTCTCCCTCTTTCCTTGATAGATACTGGTTTAAAAAAGCCTTCTTCAGGTTTGGCATGCTCCTTATGCTAAGTGGTGCCAATCTACTAAACCGTACTTCGGTTGCTCCACTAAGTGTTAAGTGGAACGCCCTGCATTTCAGGGTAAGAGAGGTGCCTCTAAGGCTCATATGTGTCTTATATTTGTTAAGGTGTTTATCTGGATCGCCTTTCCCTCCATACTTCGAAATCTTGGGAGGGACGAAGTTATGTAGCGTGGGAAAACTGCGGAGTTCCTTGGAGAACGGAAGGTTGTCGTCATCATAATCATCCAGCTCGTAAGATCGACAAGGTCTGTCGAAGTCGTTCCTATCTGTTATGGGGCGACGTTGATGTTGGGCAGTTCTATCCCAATTTTTCCAATCTACCAAGTTTTGCCTCTCTTGCCTATTTTTGGGTGGAGGGGATTGAACCTCTTGGCTCTATGTGCGCTCTTGCTAAAGAGCGGTTGGATGAGAGGACTGATCCCTATTTCTAGGCATCCATCCGATTCGATAAAAAATGCTTGTGGACCCTTGGGGCCGTTCTTCATAATTTGGAGGGAACTTATCCTCTCCGACAGGGTCGCCATCGGTTGGGACGGCTGTGTAATTAGAAGTATCCATCCCCACTTCTCTTTTAATGGGCACTTCTCCCTAGGGGTTCCAACGAGTTCTCCTACTAGCTTTCACTTCGGTTTGTCTAGGGGCTGATTGTTGAGGGTTTGGTGGGGCTTGGAAACCACCTTGGCACTTACGTGAGGATTTCTTGCATGGCTGTATTTTGGGCTGCTAAGGTCCTCATATTGGTGGCCATGCGAGCCACCTCGATAGTGAGCCGTGCACAGCTCGACCATCCCTGCGATATAGGTGGTGAGATCGTTGGTGTGTAACATTAGTCCGGATGATTGCTTCTTCAGAGATATCCCTTGTTCCCCTTGGATTAACCTCTTCATCGCTAGAACTCAAAATCTAAAGTGAGGTTTCTTTCCAAGAGCAGAGCTTAGTGTACAACTTTTAATTCTTTTTCAAGAATCAATCACTTTTTCAAGGAAAGATATCAATCGGATACTAAAACAAGCTTTTTCATGGGAAGACTCGTGGTTATGTAAGTTCTCCACAGATGGCGCCAATATGTTGACCCTTAAAAATGGCTCCGACACTTAGCCAGTTGGATAAGCCTTCACATCAGCTCACTTCCTACACACGATAACACGCCGTTAGTCACTCGTTGGTAACCGAAATGTGGTCGTCGATGGTTAAACCATCGTCAGGACGTGGTTGAGAAAGAGTAAATGATAGGTGTATATTTTTAAGGGTAAGAGAAGATTATAATGCCTAAAGTTACCAATTTAGTGGAATGGAGTCCAATTCTTCTTCTTACATAGAGTGAGGGTATTTATACTAAAGATAGGAATAGGAGAACTGTTGGATGAGGAAACCGTTGGTGAGGAAACACGTTTTGATAAAAGCAGTTGAGTTGACCATTTGTATTCTGCCATACGTCCTATCAATTAGTAAGAGATTTGACTTTGGAAAGATTTTTATACAAAATATCTCAACAGAAGCGGAGCGAGGCAGGTTCGTGAGGTAGATAATATGGAGTGCGGGCCTTTGCATTCGTTGCGAGTTGCGAATGAGTTCGGTTCTTCTGTCAGCATGTACTTTGGTTCGAGATAAGGTGATCAGCTCGCTAGACACTTCGTCCTATGCAAATTCACCTCGTCTACCACGCGGCATTGATGGGAATCAGTTCTCCTGACACGTGGCGAATGAGGTGACGGGTCTCTATAGACTCGTAACAAATTCTTTCATTGACCATTTGAAATCAAACTCTCTACCTTGGACAGATAGGAGTTAAGACTTTCAATGATCTTCTCTTCTCTCCTCGTGATCGAAGCTGACTTAGAATTTGGTCATTCCTTTTTGAAAGGACACTAAACCTCCCAATCTTACTAGTCGAGGATCAGTCTTTCAAGATTCAATCTTTCTCTCAGTCTTTTGCATTCTCATTGGTGAAATCATTTTTGAGTACAGATGCTAGGGGTCAACAAAATAAGATAAGTTGTTAAAGTCATTCCTCATTTCCTAATCCTCAAGGAAGGGAAACTCTATCAATATTCCATTGCTTTGTGGGCTCATGTTCTTTGACTTGAAAAATTGCTCTTTTCCTAATTGATCCAGGCAGGCATCAAGTAAGTGAGAAATATAGATTAGCTAATACCTTCGGTATTGGAGATAATCATGAGCTAATACATGAAGGGACATACTATTGTCGTGAATAAATGAAGATTTATAGTTGGCCCTTATCAGACCTTAGCATCAGATAGTTATAATACGAGCTCATCAATCTTATAGCTTGACACTTACTCCCCAAGACATTTGGGTCCAACTAGTACAGGGTGAGAAATAGCTTCCAACTCGATCTCCATAATGGAGAATGAGTATATGGCTTTGTCTTAATATACAACGTTGGAAACTCGCTTTTTAAATTGTAATGATAGAGAAATAGTAAGTAGATAATATAAAGTACGTTACAATGTTATGTTAAACAACTCATGTGTAGTGATTGATACCTCACATGGTGAGTCATATTTTATATATTGAGGCTTCTTTGTCAACGCGAAAGCTGAGGAATATATGGAATGCCAAATGCACCAAATGTTCAACTAAGGCTAAAGATTAGTTTCCCAAGACTAAGAAGATGGCGTTTGACATACTTTGGTTATGCTATCATAACACAAACCAGAAATACTAATATTGGCGTGGCAACTGTATGTGGAAGTTTGACTGTCTTCAACTAATAACGTGTTCCATTTTCTATATGATAATGATTATAGCCGCTAGATATGTGCATTGATGATGTGAGTACAGAGTCGAGTGCATCAAAGTCAATCCGCGGGAAAGACCTGTTGATTATCTAAGGATGTTCGATGACACAGTCGAGGGAAAAATAGGTGAAAGAGATGATGGAATTGCTTGATCAAGTTATGGTGGACGAAGTGTCGAAGTCTACAAGTCAAGGAACAAGCTTCATGTTGGGCTCGGAAGAAGAAACCAAATGGATCAACTTGGTTCAAGCAGCGAACGAGCAACGTGGATGAAAATTTGTATAACTTTCAGCTTGGGCGTCAGATTTCTGTCCATGAGTACTGATAATCTCGTTCTTAGGATATTTCTCGATATCAAATCCCGAGGACCACCCTTGGATTTTTAGGGTAATTAAGGGGCAACCTCCTCGGGGTAATGTGCTCGGGCTTGAGCATATACATTGCTATGAATCTCACAACAACCAAGGCCCCTTCCTCGTGTCAAGTCTTATCCAATGAAAGAAAGGATACAACCCCAACAATGGGGTATTAAGTAAATCTTTACTGAATTATGACACTAAAGTCCCATCATTATCCAAACATTGGAAAAGCACCAAGTCAACTCAAGTACGACTCTCAATTGCATTATAACTCCTAGGGATCTCCACGTTGTAGAGTCCTACTAGAAGTCCACCACCCATCTCTATAAATACCTCATTCTTATTCATTATCAAAGTACATTTTTACACAAAATTAACAGCATATATTCTCTTCATATTTTCTCTCTGACTTAAGCATCGGAGGGGGCGACAAGGACATACTTCGACGCCTTTGTTTCAGGTACTGGAAGATCACGTTCGTGCTCATACTTGTTCGTCAAGCTCGGATTACAACTGGTACAATCTTTGGTAGCATTCAGGTCTTTCACCAGCAAGCTCATTTACGCCAGATCCGGATCCCATAACCCATCAAGAGGAGTCATCCGCAGTACCTGCAGCCCAGGCCTTCGAAGAACTTCACCAGCAAGTTGCAACACTGACTCAGTTGTTAAGCCAGAGAAATGATCGTCAGGCGCAGGAACATCATCCGGCGCCTACGGTAGGACATCAAAGAGGTTTTATGAATGATGCTCGTGCTCGGGGTGAACGAGTTATTCATGATAATGATGGATCTGGGGCATCGGGTGCCCTCCAGTAGCCTCGGCCTTGAGGTTGATCACCATGGACTCAGGTGAGTTGGCCAAGATCATACAGGATGAAATCATTACTAGGTTTAGAAGGGCACCCCGGGGATGATGAGATTTATCCCTAACACTCCGTTCACACTGGATGTCCTTTCCTATCCACTCCTAGATATGTTTAAACTCTCCCACATGAAAGAATATGATGGGACAACCGACCCCATCAACCACCTCAATGTATACACAGATGTCATGAACCTACAAGTAGCGACGGATCCTGTGATGTGCAAGGCTTTTCCCCAAACTTGACTAACGCTGCCAGAGATTGGTTCTCCACCCCTGGGCCTAACTCCATTGCTTCATTCTCTGACCGACGATAAGTTTTCCACATTCTTTGTTAGTAGCAAGCGTATTAGGAAGACAACAGCTTCCCTCATGCAACTAAGGTAGGGGCCGAATGAAACCCTGCGTAATTTCATGACGAGGTTTAACAAAGAAAGACTTCAGATACCCGACCTTCACATAACTACAGCAATATCAGCCAAGGTGTGAGGCTTTCAAGATGTCACTGTTAAAAAACCCACCGAAGGTCGTGACCGAGCTACTTACCCGAGCAGAAAAATACATTAACATGGAGGAAACACTTAACCTGAGGAGAAATTCTCACCCGACCTCAGAGAAACCCAAGTACAAGAGGCTACATGACTCTAATCCTTGTCCGGAGGTAAACAGGGGCAAATAGAGGTAGGAGACACAGCTAGCACCACTGACTCGTTTGGACACTTCGAGGTCAAATATTTTGATGGAGATCAAAGATATGAAGGAACTTAAATGACCTTCGAGGATGCAGTCACCTCTAGGTGCTCTAGATAGGAGTAACTATTGTGATTATCATCGGGGATCATGGGCATACCACGGAGAACTGTAACGTGCTCCAGGGAGAAATTGAAGCTTTGATAAAGAGGGGATTCCTAAGCTCATACATTAGCAATGATAAATACCCGAGGACCGATCGGGATAAGGGAAAATGTCCAAAAAAAAGAGAATGACCAACCTACTGCAAGGACAATTAATGTTATTATTGGAGGAATAGCATCAGGTGGAGACTCCAACAGTGGGTGTAAACAGTATGCCAGGCAGTATAACCCGAACTTGAGGACGATGACAGGGGATATAGAAGAAATCACATTCGGACCACAGGATTTGGAAGGTTTGTCACATCCTCATGACGATGCTCTGGTCATATCAGCGATCATAGCCAATTTTGAGATGAAGATGATTTTGGTTGATAATGGGAGCGCGACTAACATACTTTCTCATGAAGCATATTCTAAGATGGGGATTTTGACCGACCAGCTCAAGGCCATCCAAACCCCTCTGCAAGGTTTTGGAGGCAGTACAATTATCCCGAAAGGAGTCGTCAATCTACCACTGACATTGGAATCGAATCAATAGCAGGTGACTGAGCTTACATTGTTCCAGGTTGTACGTATTTCGATGGCTTATAATGCCATTTCAGGGAGGCCATTGTTCAACTAGATCAGGGGTATTATCTCTACGTTCTACCTTACTATGAAGTTCCGTACTAGTGGTGGAGTGGGGATTATCCGCGAAGACCAGACGGCTGCTAGGCATTGCTATATTACCAGTGTTCGTGGAATAACTTCCAACGTCATGCATATATCATCACCCGAACCCAACCCCAACCTTAGGGGAATACTTTCTGCTGTGGAAGAATTGGTGGAGGTCGAGCTAGAGCCGGGTAAGAGGGTGAGTGTTGGTCGAGACCTTGATGTAAACCTCATGACCGCACTCATAAGTTGTCTATCCCGCAACATTGATGTATTCGTGTGGAGTGTAGAGGATATGACTGGGATTGACCTAAGCGTTGCGGTTCACAAACTGAATATCAACCCAGGTGCTAAGCCGGTTAAACAAAGGAAGAGACAGTTTACACCAGAACGCCTGAGGTGATACGGGAGGAGGTTGAGAAGCTAATAAGTGCTCAGTTTATTCGGGAAGTCCAGTATCCCGATTGGCTCACAAACATAGTGCTCGTCAAGAAGGCTAACGGCAAGTGGTGAGTATGTATTGACTTCACAGATCTTAACAAGGCGTGCCCAAAGGACAGTTATCCCCTACCTTGGATAGACAACCTGGTGGACAGCACGTCGGGTCATAAAATGTACAGCTTCCTTGATGCATTTTTTGGATATCACCAAATCCTTATGGTAGAGGATGATCAGGAGAAAACTTTTTTTATGGCCGACTTGGCCATATATTATTATAGGGTCATGCCCTTTGGATTGAAAAATGCAGGAGCAACTTATCAAAGATTGATCAACAAAATCTTTGCTAAATGATTGGGAGGACTATTGAGGCCTATGTAGATGACATGGTAGTTAAGATCAAGCAGGAAGGTCATCATATTGAAGACCTTGAGGAGGTGTTCACTACTCTTCGAGAGTACAAGATGAAGTTAAATCCAGCTAAGTGTGCCTTCGGTATAGCATCGGGCAAGTTTTTAGGCTTCATGATCACTCATAGAGGGATTGAACCCAATCCAGATAAGATACCTACGCTTGCATCCATGGAACCCCCTCGAAATAAGAAAGAGGTACATAAATTGACGGGCCGCGTCGCAGCATTGAGCAGGTTCATGTCGCGAGCAGCGGATAAGTGCTTTCCTTTTTTCAAGGCTCTAAGAGGATGTCACGACTTTGAATGGACCGAAGACTGTGAGAAGGCGTTCCAAGAACTAAAGCGCACCTTGGCAACCCCACCAAATCTGACGAAGTCGGAGCCTGGGGATACTCCATTTCTATACTTAGTAGTCTCTCAGAACGCGATGAGTTAGGTATTGGTGAAAGAGGTGAACAAGGCTCAACAATCGATCTACTATGTCAGCAAAGTACTACTTGATGCAGAGACTAGGTATACATTGGCCGAACAACTAGCTCTTGCATTAGTAGTGACGCACGAAAGTTGCGATAGTATTTGCAATCTCACCCTATTATCGTGCTCACTAATCAGCTACTCAGGTACATACTACAAAAGCTCGACGTATCGAGGAGACTATTAAAGTGGGCCACTGAGCTTGGAGAATTAGACATTGAGTTCAAACCTCGACCATCGATAAAAGCACAGGCCTTGGCCAATTTCATAGCAGAACTCACCCCAAGGCCTCGGGGGCCAGCAGAATACCCGAGTAGCGATGTTGTGGAGGTATGGGAGATATTCATAGATAGAGCATCAAACTCCTCGGGATTGGGTGCAAGGGTCATACTCATCGGCCCAGACAGACGTACAGAAATACAATGTGCACTCCGGTTAGAGTTTGATGCTACAAATAATGAAGCAGAGTATGAGGCCGTTATAATTGCGCAAGAGCTTGCTATTAATCTTGAACTTGATCACATAAAAATTTATAGTGATTCACAGTTGGTGGTCGGGCAAATTGAGGGTACATTTGAAAGGAAAGATAAGAAGATGAGCCTATATTGCCTAAAAGTTCATGACCTTCAGAAACAGTTCAAAAGTTGTGAAATCATTAAAATCTCCCGAGCCTCAAATATTAAAGTCGATGCCTTATCACGACTTATTTTTATGGGAGCTGATGGTCTAGACAGAGCGGTCCACATAAAATTTATAACAGAGCCAAGCATCAGTCAAGTACCCTATATCATGGATATCAAGAAAGAGCCTTGTTGGATGGATCCAAGCATTGATTTCATAACTAATAGAAATTTGTCGGATGATCAGCGTATGGCAAGAAGCATTCGAGCTCGGGCATCGAGATATTGCATGATTAGGGGAGTTTTATTTCTTCGGAGTTTCACTCTTCCATACCTTAGATGCCTCAAGCCTTCAGAAGTAACGCAAGCCTTGGCAGAAGTCTACGAAGGCGTGTGCGGAAACCATCAAGGAGCTCGAGCTTTAGCTTTTAAGCTCATAAGGTATGGATATTATTGGCCAACCATGAAGAAGGATGATATGGACTATGTTAAGAGATATGACAAATGTCAGAGGTTCAGCAACGTCATCCACTCTCCCGTCGAGGAACTCACCCATATACATTACGCTGCCCCGTTTGAGCAATGGGTGTCAACATCTTCGGCTCTTCACCACTTGCCCGAGGACAATTGAAGTTTGTCACTGTAGCAGTTGAATTACTACGTGGGTCGAGGCCGAGCCACTAGCCACAATTTCAGAACCCAAGTTAACGTCATTCGTCTGGAAGTCCATCATTTGTAGGTTTGGAATACCCAAAGTCAACCGATAACGGGAGACAGTTTCATAATTCAACGTTCAAAAGCTTTTGCACCAATTTAAGAATTAACCACCGTCTGACATCTGCAGCACATCCTCAGAGCAATGGCCTTGTTGAGGTTACAAATCGAATAATCTTGCAAGATCTCAGAACCAGGCTAAGAGAAGCTCGAGGAACTTGGCTGGATGAGCTACCTTCTATACTTTGGACATATAGGACGTCTCACAAAACTACAACTGGTAAGACTTCCTTTATGATAGCATTTGGGGTTGAAGCTGCTGTTTCGATCGAGACCAGACTGCCGAGCCTAAGGTAGCTTGGACTCGAGGCCGAGGAACGATAAATGAAGCACCTTGACCTCCTTGAGGAAGTAAGAGAACAAGCCTCAATAAAGGTTGCCTCTTACCAAAAAAGGACGGCCAAGCACTTCAACAGTAGGGTAAAGTCCAGGAAGTTCAGAGTTGAGGATCTTGTGTTGAGGAAGGCAGAAGCTGCGGGTCATACCTCGGGTAAACTAGGGGCTACCTGGGAAGGACCCTTTGAAGTCACAAGATAGGTTCGTAAATGAGCCTATAGCTTAAGTGACACCTCGGGCAGACCACTGGCCAGACCTTGGAACGCGGATAATCTGAAGATCTACTACAAATAGTTTTTTACTTAGTAATTGTTCTTGTGTTTTGAATTTTTTAAGTTTGTCGGACTTGCATGCGCTGCGTCTTTTCAGTTTCTTCGTTAACAGGATTGCGTACCCACGTCTGATGTTTTAAGGATTTTCGATTGAATAAATAGGGTCGAGATTTCTTTCCCACAAAAATGCTCTTAATCCCAACATCTTCAAAGCCTTGCCCCGAGCAAGCACCTTAAAGTCTTGCTATAAAGCAAGCACCTTAAAGCCTTGCCCCGAGCTAGCACCTTAAAGCCTTACCCCGAGCAAGCAGCTTAAAGACTTGCCATGAAGCAAGCACCTCAAAGTCTTACCCCGAGCAAGCACCTTAAAGCCTTGCATAAAGCAAGCACCTCAAAGCCTTGTCCAGAGCAAACACCTTAAACAGAAGCCTTGCCCCGAGCAAACACCTTCAAGCCTCGCTATAAAGCAAGCACCTCAAAGCCTTATCCCGAGTAGGTACCTCAGAGCCTTGCCATAAAGCAAGCACTTCAAAGCCTTACCCCGAGTAGGCACCTCAAAGCCTTACACCGAGCAAGCACCTCAAAGCCTTGCTCCGAGCAAGCACCTCAAAGCCTTGCCCAAAGCAAGGATCCCAATCTTGGTCATTCTCGAGTTACATAAAAGAGATCGAGCTTGCTACTTTTGCATGAAATTAACTCACAGTCCTCGGGCACAATACCTCGGGACATTTGTATGATACTCCTCGAGTCTCAAACTTTGTTAAAGAAAAACATAGATGTTCAAGAGTCGTGCTTAAACTGTCTTCGAGCTTCAAGCTTTGTTAGCTAAAACAAGAAAAAACTACTCAATCGTCGTGCTTGAACTCTCCTCGAGATTCAAGCTTCCCAAATTAAATTACTCTTGCTCGAAGTTAGTACTCGAGCATCGATTATTTATTAAAACATGCATGTTCAGGATTCATACCAGCCATCGTCAAACTTAGAGATTAATTATCTTCGAGAGCTAAATTTTATTTGTTTGCTCGAATTTATAAAATAAAGTACTTCAAATTTATTAGTTTGTTCAAATGGTGCAAAGATCGAGATAAGAACTTTAACAAAAGAACAAAATTCATTCACAAAAGGTGTTTGGCCCTTCTCGAGCAATATACATCATCAGAAAACAAAAGAAGAAAAACTAGTCCGGTCATTATCGCCGGGTTGATCGACGTCGTCCTCGTCCCCACCTTCAGCATCGTCCTCGATCATAGTCTCTTCCGAGGCTAAGAGTTCGAGACCATTAGTAACCTCGGGAACGGGACACCACCCACTTGGATTGACATCGGGATAGTTGGCCCTGAGGTAAGCCCGAGCCTCCTTAAAGGTGTACCCATAAGCCTCGAGCACGTAGTCACCTTTGATGGTATTCACAGCCTTATCCCTCACCTGGCAGTGAGCCTCGAGGTTAGTTATTTTCTGTTGTCGATGCTCCACGGCCTCAACGAGATTTGTAGTCTTTTGGGCATCGTCCGTTCCCTTCAACGCTAAGGCCCGAGCTATATTCAGCGTCTGTCCAAGTCAGAAAGTCGATGATTAGTCACGAACATTTAAAACTAAAATTGAAAAATGGAACGAGGCGTACCTTCACTGTCATAGCCTCGAGTGTTTCAATCCCGGGGAGAGCCTTAATGTCAGTTCTATACCGAGCAACGATGCTCGGGATTAGAGTGCACCTTTTATAGTCCTCGAGAATTGAGTTCGTCTGTGGCACAGGTTCGTCATCGAGGTCTACAACGTCGGACGTGCTCCTTGGGATGGACAACCTCTTCTCGGCCATCGGAGATGGTAGCGACGGGCCCAGTATCTGAGGGCGACGAGTGGAAGTTTTCCCGGGGCCTCTCACAGCGATCATCGGGGTCTGATCTCGAAGCCTCTTTTGCCCCTTCTTTAAGTCAGATACTCGAGCCTGAGGCCCTTGTGGTTTCCTCGAGGCTACAACGTTGATTGCGGTCGAGTCAAAAGTCATCTCGAGCTCTACAAAACACAAAATCGAAACACAAGTTAGTTTCCCGACGATGCCATCAATCAGATAGTCAAAACAGTTTCTCAGACACCCTACCCTCGATGCCTTTCATGTTAGCAAGGTCAATGATATCGTCACCGAGGAGGTGATCTAAATCATAGGCTATGGGCTCGAGGTCCTTTAACATCTGCATATCCCTCTCGATCACCTCAAAGTACGCCTGGCCTTCATTAAACCTATCAGTGTCTGGCACTACCCACCTCTGGCTATAAGGATGGTCGGGATCTTGAGGGGATATAAAAAAGAACCTCGCCTTCTACCTTTTAAGGGAGCTCAGCATCTTCGGGATCCTAAACCTATCCCGGGTCGACAGATGGACAAAACAATTGAAGCTAGGGATGTCTTAAGCTTGAAAACCATTCTCAGGAGGTCGAGCCTCGGGACTATGGAACGAGCCCGACAAGCTATGAAAAAGTATATGATCATCCTCCACCCGTTCGGTACAAGCTGCCCGGGACACATCTCATGTTCCACCAGGAACTTGACGAAGAAAGGGTGGAGGTGCCTTCTCATTTTCCCTTTTAAACTATATTAAAAAACCACTATCTTTCTCTCTCGTGCACTCGAAACTTAATCCTCTGGCCCAGGGGTCCTAACGTCACATGAGGGCATCAAGCCATATTCCCTCGCGATTTTTATGACCTTGTACTCCTTATACCTAGAGCATAAGTCGGAAATACCTATGGGTGGCCTACTACTTAGGGGAACGACCACGGGGATAATAGACTTTACATCATCGGGGGTCGGGCTAGACCTCGAGGATCCACTAGACATCTTCCTTAAAAATAAAACAAAAACTTAAATTATCTGCAAGTTGCGAAGTCTTACCTTAAAACTAAAACTCGAGGTGGTTCGAGGTGCCTTGTAAGAGTGTAAAGTGCCAAATACTGTAGGGTAAGGGGTATTTATAGGGAGTAGAGGAAGCTGAAAAGCATCCCAATCTCCACCGTCCATTCCCTGACACATGGGGATCATCCAACGATTGAGATACGTGGCATACCGGATGAAGCCACGTGGCATCATCATGTAGGCCTATTCCCATCACAAGGACGAGCATGACACATGGCTGATCACGCCTATCCTAAGGCTGATCATGCCTTTTACAAAGCTGATCATGCATTTTTCAAGGTTGATCATGCCTAATTTGATATGGCTGATCAAGCCTTTCAAGGCTAATCATGCCTAATTTGATATGGCTGATCATGCCTTTTTCAAGGTTGATCATGCCTTTCGCTTGGCTGATCATGCCTTTCTCAAAGCTGATCATGCCTTTTTCAAGGCTGATCATACATGCCTTTTACAAGGCTGATCATGCTTTTCCCTTGGCTGATCATACATTTTCAAGCCTGATCATGCCTCTCACTGACTGATCATGCATCATATCCCAAAACCCCAAACATGCGGTTCCGACATGGATGCACGGGGGTCAGTGATAATCTCGTTCTTGGGATATTTCTCGATCTCAAATCTCGAGGACCATCCTTGGATTTTTAGGGTGATTAAGGGGCGACCTCCTCGGGGTAATGTGCTCGGGCTCGAGCATATACATGGCTATGAAGCTCACAACAACCAAGGCTCCTTCTACGTGTCAAGTCTCCTCTAATGCAAGCAAGTATACAACCCCCGCAATGGGGTATTAAGCAAATCCTTTCTGAATTATACACTAAAGTCCCATCATTATCTAAACATTGGAAAAGCACCAAGTCAACTCAAGTATGACTCTCAATTGCATTAGAACTCCTAGGGATCTCCACGTTGTAGAGTCCTACTAGAAGTCCACCACCTATCTCTATAAATACTTCATTCTCATTCATTGTCAAGGTACGTTTTTACACAAAATTAACAATATATATTCTCTTCATATTCTCTCTCTGACTTAAGCATTGGAGGGGCGATGAGGACACACCTCGACGCCTTTATTTCAGGTACTGGAAGATCTCGTTCGTGCTCATACTTGTTCGTCAAGCTCGAATTACAACAGTAGCGATTTTTGGTAGCATCAAGTACATTTCGAAAATGGTACAAAATCCTATACAAGGAAAAAGAGGAGTTCAAATTAAAGCCATGCGACTGCATGGAGCTCAACCGAATGCAACACTTTGATTTCGAGTTGTGCCATGTGACCGCATACAAAAACACCATGCGGCCGCATGGCTATTTTGGGGTAGCCAAGATTTTCTTTTTTTGAATTTTCTTATTTGATTGGGATTCTATTTAATTTGATATATTTGTAATCTTGAGAGTCTATTTCCATTTTAACTACCTTAATTAGGGCTTCGTATATATAGATTTCATTATTTTCATTTTAACACATAGTATTATTTAGATTATTGAGAGGCTATTAGCTTTCAAATTCTTCTTCTTCTTTGGACAAATACGAACTTATCAAGATCATTCTTGTGGCATTCTAATCATCCAGGTGAGATTCTCAAATATTCAATCAAAAGGGTCAACATTCGTTTATGTTTTGTTAGTTATTTGGATTCATTATTTTTGAATCAAATCCAAAATTTTGGTTCTTCAGATTTCAATTCCGTTGTGGGTTTCGTAGTCCTAAGCTACGTGGGTTCACATCAGTTGGTATCAGACGTAGGCTCCAAGATCAAGTTTATATCCTTTTCTTATTCGTTTGAGTCTTTACTTCGCTTTTTCTTGTGTTCTTTTACTTGTGTCTTTGATCCGTAATTTCTCGGTTAAAAACTCAAAAGTTGTTTTCGTGCTCATTTTGAGTCCAAATCAGCTTTCGTTTTCTTTGTCGACGTTGTAGTTGAATTTCGAGTAAAACAAATTCGAAAAAAAAAATCCGAAAATTCAGAAGAAAAAAAATTCTGTGAACAGTGAAATAAAAAAAAACAGTATTTGTTGTTATTTATCTTAGAAATTGCCGGTCAATTATGTTATCTATTGTGTCAAATTCAAGAACCATTTTCGTGAATTCAAATTCCATTCCAATCATCCATCCAATTCATTTTCTTTCTTGAGCCTTCAAAATTTTCAAATCTCACTAAATTCTAATTTGAGTTCTACGAGAATAATTCCTAGTTGAGTTCTAATTTATCCTCTTAGCACTTGGGCGAAAGCATTGAATGAAAAAAGACAAAGTTGTAAGATCAATAGAGAGAAAAAGTCGAATTGAGTGATACACGAGCGCACTTTTGAGAGACAAAAATAAATTTAGATATAGGATGTTTGACAGGGACGGATCAACCTCAGGCCGAGATAACAACCAAACCAACTTGTCGGATAAGATGATACGTAGGTTTGAACAATCATTTGAAGATGTGTGGGATATATTGGATAGACAAGACACGGAGCTTGCCAATTTACGTAGGGAAGTTCCAAATATACGGAGACATGGTAGGCGGTAGCCTATGATGAAGGTGTGTGAAGAATATGATTATGGGAGTGATGTGGACGAGGAGGCAGTAATGGAGATTGAAATGGGTAGGGTGCGAAATAGAGGGGCTAGGCTTGAACAAAGGGGTAGAAACGTGGTTAGAGACAAGGTAGATAGGAATATGGGAAACATAAAAATGTCGATTCCACCATTCAAAGGAATGAGTGGTCCAGAGACTTGGAGTGGGAGAAAATGTTGAATTGATCTTTGACTGTACAACTTTTCGGAGGAGAAGAAGGTGAAGATAGCGGTACTTGAATTCATCGACTGTGAAATTACTTGTGGGATTAAGTGGTGACAATGAGGAGGAAAAATTGGGAACGATAGATCAATACATAGAAGGACTTAAAAGCTATCATACAGAAGAGGTTTGTACCTAATCACTACTATCGAGAGCTTCATCATAAACTACAAAGCCTCTATCAAGGATCAAAGAGTGTGGAGGACTATCACAAGGAGATGAAGTTGTTGATGATTAGGGAGGATCTGGAGGATGATCAGGAGGTCATCATGGCCCGATTTTTGAATGTGTTGAATAGGGATATAGTTAATGTGGTAGAGTTGCAACATTATCTGGAGCTGAAAGATATGCTTCATGTATCTGTGAAGGTTGAAATGCAATTGAAGAGGAATGGGATAGCAAGGTACTCATCGGGTGCTTTGGGTTCTAATTCATCCTTGAAACCGATGTGGGACATCAACAAAGGAGATGGGGTTGTTTTTAGGGGAAAAACTGAATTGCCAAAGGACAAGGAAGAAAGTGCTGGCAAGAAAATGGAATCGAGACATCAAGTGCTTTAGGTGTTTGGGGTCGGAGCACATCACTTCTCAATGCCCAAACAAAAGAGCGATGATTTTACGGGATAATGAAGAGGTGGTGAGTGCAAGTGATAGTGATTATGAAGGTATGTTGGAATTAGAGGAGGCTAGTGATGGAAGCAGAGTGGAATATGCTGTTGGCAAGCTATTGGTCACGAGGCGAGCTCTTAACACTCAAATCAAGGCAGATGACTTGGTGTAGCAAAGAGAAAATATTTTCCATTCGTGGTGCCACATCAATAATAAGGTATGTAGCATAATCATTGATGATGGGAGTTGTACAAATGTAGCTAGTACTGTTCTGGTAAAAAAATTTGGGATTAACCATGCTTAAACACCATAGGCCTTACCGGTTACATTGGTTGAATGAATGTGGGAAAGTTAAGGTGAATAGAAGGGTGTTGATAATTTTTTCAATTTATAGTTATCATGACGAAGTATTGTGTAATGTAGTACCTATGCATGCGGTTCATGTCTTGTTAGGAAGACCATGTCAGTACGATAGGAAGGTGATCCACGATGGATATAAAAACAAGTACAGTTTTGTCAAGGGCGGAAAATCTATTACACTTGTACCATTAACATCGACACAAGTGTATGAAGACCAAATCAAACTAAAAAATAAGAAACAAAAAAGACAGAAAGGGTTAGATGAAGAGAGAAAATAGTAAGTAAGAAGGCAAGAGAGAAAACATTGAGTTGATAATTAAGAGAGAAAATAGTGTGGTGGCTAAAAGAGAGAAGAGCCACATGAGAGAAGAGATGAAGGGTCATTCAAGAGGAGAGAAAATTTCTTTGCAAATGGTAGCGAGTTAAAAAGAGTGATAGTGGAGAGACAACAAATGATTTTGTTGGTGTACAAAGAGTCACTCCTCAATTTTGAAGAATCTAACCCACTCTCCCTAGCTTGGCTATTTCTTTATTGCAGGAATTTGGAGATGTATTATCGGAGGATGTGCCTAGTGGGTTGTACCCATTTGAGGTATTGAACACCAAATTGACTTTGTACCCGGTGCAGTAATTCCAAACCGACCAGCTCACCGAAGCAATCCCGAAGAGACAAAGGAACTTCAAAGGCAAGTGGAGGAGTTGATGAGCAAGGGATATGTGAGGGAGAGCATGAGTCCATGTGCCGTGCCAGTCCTACTTGTGCCAAAGAAGGATGGAACTTGGAGAATGTGTGTGGATTGTAGGGTAATCAATAACATAACGGTAAAGTATCATCATCCTATTCCTAGGTTAGATGATATGTTGGACGAGTTATTTGGTGCATGCATATTTAGCAAAATTGCTCTTAAGAGTGGTTACCATCAAATTCGAATGAGGGAAAGTGATGAATGAAAATAACATTTAAAACCAATTATGGCTTGTATGAATGGTTGGTCATGACGTTTGGACTCACTAATGTACCGAGCACTTTTATGCGTTTAATGAACTATGTTTTGCATGCATTTATAGGCAAGTTTGTCGTGGTTTACTTTGATAACATTTAATCTACAGTAAGGACCTCAATGAACATATTGAACATTTGCGGTGTGTGCTGGTAGTTTGAAAGGAACAATTTTTTGCTAACTTTAAAAAATGCACTTTTGCATGAAAAATGTTGTGTTTCTTGGATATGTAGTTAGTGTTAAAGGAATTGAAATAGATAAAAAGAAAATAAAAGCTATTAAAGAATAGCCAACACCTAAAAGTATAACCGAGGTAAGAAGTTTTCATGGTTTGGCTAGTTTTTATAGGTGATTGTAAGGGATTTTAGCACACTGGCCACACCACTCACTGAAGTTGTTAAAAAGAGTGTAGGTTTTAAATGGGGCAATAAACAAGAGCATGCATTCAACACTATTAAGGATAAGTTGTGTGAAGCACCGATTTTAGCAGTGTGATGCATCAGATATAGGCATTGGAGCAGTTTTGATGCAGGCTAGGAGGTCGATAGCTTATTTCAGTGAAAAGCTAAGTGGAGCAGTGCTTAACTATCCTATATATGACAAGGAGCTTTATTCACTTTTTCGAACTTTGGAGACATGGCAGCATTACCTATGGCCGAAGGAGTTCGTGATTCACACTGATCATGAGTCATTGAAGCATTTACGGGGTCAAGGTAAGCTGAACAAGAGGCATACTAGATGGATGGAATTTATTGANTTGTCTCGAAAGTATATGCTTCTTACTTTTTTAAGTGTGAAGTTGCTTGGTTTTGAATACATTAAGGACATGTATGTGAATGATTTAGATTTTTCCAGCATATAAGAATCATGTAATAAGGGTGCGGTAGATAAATTCTTTAAGGATGAGGGTTATTTGTTTCGGAAAAATAAATTATGTGTTCCTAATTGTTCTATACGTGAATTGTTGGTTAGGAAAACACAACGCACACAATGGGGGACTAATGGGCCACTTTAGGGTTGCAAAGACTTTAGAGATGTTAAGGGAACATTTTTATTGGCTTAAGATGAGGATTGATGTACAACGAACTTGTGATCGGTGCATAACTTGTAAACAAGCTAAGTCTAAGGTCCTACATTATGGGTTGTATACTCCGTTCCCTGTCCTTAGTGAACCTTGGGTGGATATATCCATGGATTTTGCTTTAAGTTTACCTAGAACTAAAAGGGGTTGGGATTCAATATTTGTAGTGGTCGAAAAGTTAACTAAGATGGCGCATTTCATTCCATGTCATAAAACTAATGATAACATTAATATAGCTGATTTGTTCTTTAAGGAAATAGTGTGTATACAAGGGGTTCTTAAAAGTATAGTGTCGGATAGGAATGTTAAATTCCTTAGTCACTTTTGGCGAGTTTTGTGAGGGTAAGTTAGGCACAAAATTGTTGTTTTATACTACATATCACCCACAAACCGATGGGCAAACCGAAGTAGTCAATAG
>CAIGRF010017959.1:32876-48199 GCA_903798235.1 Fraxinus ornus
GCCTGATGTCTCGTCTCTCAGAGGGTGGAGATCCCAACTCTCGAACTCAAATAATTAGTAGATTGTGTCTCATACGTATACCTTTAATAATTCATATTCATAAAAAAATAAGAGAAAAGAAAAAAGAAAAAGATTTGATTATATCAAATTTTAGGGCATCCATCCCTTCATCCGAGAGGTGTTCAATGGTTTTGGGATCAAGCCGACATAGCTCAACTTAAATGGATGGGCATGTATCCTTCCTTGGCCTTTTATCATGTGGAATCTAGTGGAAAACGAGTGGGGCATTAGCTTGAAGATATTCAAGGCCATGTACGTCTCTTGTAAGTTGTAAGGGCTTGACCATATTAGGTTGGTACTATCTATCGTCCTATTAAAGAAAGATAGTGTTGTTGATCGGCTTGAACTCAATGATAAAGGATAGGAAGTCTTTCGTCTATCGGACATGTGGATAACAACCCAAACCTCTGTGTCCAAGCCGTTAACCTATATATTATTCGTTATGGGATAGTCTGAGCTCTATCGCATCCCCAAAATTCGAACACATGGCCTCTCCTTAAGAGAGACTTAAGTTGAATCATTCATAAGCATAATTGACCATGTTGCAGAAGCATCATCAACACATGGAAGTCTTTCGTCTATGTGACATGTGGATAACGACCCAAACCTCTGTGTCCAAACCGTTAACCTATATACTATTCGTTATGGGAAAGTCTGAGCTCGTCGCATCCCCAAAATTCAAACACATGGCCTCTCCCTAAGAGAGACTTAAGTTGAATCATTCATAAGCATAATTGACCATGTTGCAGAAGCATCATCAACACATGACCTCCCTTTACATTTCGCTATTGTTTTAATATTTAAAGCATCATTCACTTTTATCATCTGGACTAATTCTTTTGCTAAATCATTGACCATGTTACAGAATTCAGACAGTAAACCTTGATAAAAAAAAACTTGTGCATGTTTGTTAATATCATTGTTGAGATATTTTCGAAGTAGGTCATTGATTTGTCCCATACTACTAGATTGCTCCCGAGGTTGAATGCATGTGTCTCATTTATGATCTAATGAACTCTAGATAGTGGAAAATTTTCATTGTGAATTTATTCACCATGTCATTCTAAGATGTGATGCTCCCAGCATATAGTGAATTCAACCATTCTATTATGTTATCCCTTAATTATGAGGAAATAAAAGCATTCAAAATGCATCCACTAACATTCTTTTGCAACTGATGACTTAGATACAAAATCCTCAAATGTGCTCATGTGGATTTTCATGTGCTTTCCATAGAACTTGATATCTTGAAAATTCTGGAACACATTAATGAAATCTGGTCAAAGGTGGTAGTTAGCTTGCCCGAAAGAAGGATAGATCATACCGAACCATGTGGGTGTTGGAACAAGGATCAAGTAGTCTTCAACTAGCATGCCGCTTCATCGACGACTTTTATAACTAGCTGAGCGGCTAATAAATGATTTTTCGCTATTTCTAATTCTTGTTCTCTTTCCCTTGCTATTTTCCTTTCTCTTCCTTCTCATTTGCTTGAAGATTCTTTCGATTTCGAAATGTATTGTAGAAGCTCAAGTTCATCAGAATATTGCATAAACTTTTAAATAACACTTGAAAAGAATACAAGACACATGAGAGATCAGGTACATGATCCGTAGACAAAAACAACAATAGAATTTCGATTCCAATTACAAATCAATAAATTCATTTCAAAAACTTTATTCCCTAACAATGGTGCTAAACTTGTTCGCTGAAATCTTGTAAGCGTACGAAATCATTGACAAGTAATAGTTTAGGAGTAAGAGTATTTAATCAAGAGGAATATGCTTTAGATTAAATTGCACGAATTCGTTGTCAAACTGAAATGTAACCGGGAGAAAAAATATTGTTTGGATTGTGCTTGGTTAAATACTAATATTGTCCTACTTATTATCTAAGGTTGTATGAAAACTATGTGTGAGAAAGATGTGTTGTGACTCTGAATACACCTTTTGTTCCCTTATTTCAACTCTCGACTTATGTTATCTAGTGTAATTTGTATATCACTTATCTGATTTTATCTATCTATCTATCTATCTATTTTAAGGTAAGTCAAATCTATTCTAGTGCAGGACCTGATAATAACCGTATCCCGGATTCATGTGAGAAGTAATACATTCATCTACATGATTACCTATGTGGTTACACAAGTCATAAACTATTATCCCTAAAATTTATTGAGTCTTATGTTGATATAACAATGTTCTAGAATTATTTCGAACTCCCTAAAAAAACTAATTATTTAAGTTCAAATAATTCAACATGGATTCAATATCAATCAACAACACAAATTAACTAAATAAACGGTCTTTAAGTCAAAATGGTAAAACAAAATATTCTATCTTCATCCCAAAACTAGATTTGTTTAGCCTAGCATCTCCATAATGTAAATACAACAAAAAGACCGGAATGTCATCACCCGAAATGTATGGATACAAGGAAAAAGACGTTGAATCAATTTCTTGATGTTATTTTCCTTCAATCCTCTTCCTAGCATTGTTTTCCACGATAAAGTACAGAGAATCTCAAAATTGGAGGCTGAAACTAATTTAAACCGAAGTACAAATTGCTTTTAAAGAAGATGGACAAAATTGAAAAAGAAACAAAATCTTTCATCTAGATTCGCACGATGCGATTGCATGGTACAAATGGTTGCAATAGCAAGAATTTCAATCTCTACTCGTAAAATGGCCTTGTGACAACAATGCTTTTGTGCCTAAAGATTGCATGACACAATACATTTTCTTCTATGTCCTTGAATCCATCTTTCTATCCAGTTTATGTGCTTTGTAATGCAATTAAGGCACTTCATCTTCTAAAATGGATCACATTGATCCCCAATCTCGGCATGATCCGATTAATTTAACCTAAGCCTGTTTCCTATTTGACACGTTTTAAGATACCCATTCCATTTCAAATCTTCATAACATTAGAGAAACATTAGATTTGGTTGAGAGAATCAAATCTTGTAACAAAATCATTATTTTGATTTAGTGAATTCTCCTCCTCTACCCGTGATTTTTTTTCCCATCTTTGATTTTTACGTAAAATCTTGGTGTTCATGATTTTTTTATTTCATCTTGCACATTATCTTGCGCAATTCATAACAAACTGGTATCAAAACAAGGTTGATTTTTAGCATGGTAATGATGAAATATGATATTCCACTTTTGGATCATAACATGAGGTTTTCTCTTTAGTAGGTGAATATGCGAGCTGTGCTCGTGCAGATGGATTTAGATGATGCCTTTTTAGGGTTTGATAAAATGCATTTCACTGGATGCTGGAGGAAAACCAACGTATGGATCGAAAGGCCTTGTCCAAAATTCATCTTTATCTCTTAAATGATATTCTTCAAGATGTTCTTAAGGAGAAAAGTATCGTTAGGTTGTAGTTGAAATTGGAACAACTTTTTATGACAATGAGTTTGACCAATAAGTTATACTTGAAGCAGCGTTTGCATTCTCACTGCATGTTTGAAGATACATCTATTGAAGATCCCTTGACAGTTTTTAAAAAAATTATAGCTGATCTTGAGACTATGGAGGTTAAATATAATAAGTAGGATCTTGGTTTGATTACGTTGTCTTAGTTACCATCCCCGTATACAATTTTAGAGACACTTTCTCTATAGTCGTGATACTCTTACAATTAATTATGTCTATGATACTTTACTATCAAAGGAGAAGATGAAGCATTTTGTGATTGGATCTGTTGGTCAGGCAGATGGCCTAGTTGTTCATGGGAGAATTCAAGATATGAATCTTGGTGGTAATTCGAAGGGTATATCGAAGTCAAGGCAGAGAGAAAAAGATATTTCACTTTTGCAAAATGAATGGACATATTAGACATGGCTGTTACAAATGGAAAAACTTAAGGATGGCTACTACTAAAGAAAATGGAAAGTAATATGAGGATACTAAAGAAGTCGGTGTTGTAAGAGATAGCCAAAGAAAATGAGAGCTTCTGTGATTCCAAACCTTTTAATTATTGATTTAGCTTGTACATTCCATATGTGTCCCAATAGGGATCGATTTACAACATATAAGGTGGTTTTGAGAGGTGTTGTGATTATATGGAACAACACAACCTTGTAAAATAGTTGGAATTGGACCAGTCATGATTAAAATATTTGACGGGCTATCAGGACACTTACTGATGTGAGGCATGTTTCAGACCTGAAGATTCCTTGAGTATCCTTGATGCTAAGGGGTACATGGACACGAGTGAATGTGGAGTTCTGAAGGTAAGTAGAGGCGCTCTTGTTGTGATGAAAGGACAAAGAAGCTTAACTCAATTATATGTATGGTAGGGATCTATAGTTACATGGGATGCAATCGTTACCACTATGCAATTGGGGCATATGAGTGAGATGGGATGACTAAATTGAATAGAAGAGGACTTCTTGATGGTTAAAGTACTAGCAAGATAAAGTTTTGTGAGTGCTGTATTTTTATAAAACAGAATATGGTCAAATTTATGAAAAGAAGTAATAATATGAAGGGAACATTTGATTATATCCATTTAAATCTCTAAGGACACACAATGGTGCTTTCTAGAGGAGGTGCATATTATTTATTGACAGTAATTGATGATTTCTCCCAAAAGGTTTGAATTTTCTTTTTCAAGCAAAATAGTGATATGTTTGGTACCTTCAAGAAATGGAAGACAATGATTGAGAAGTAGACTAAAAAGCACGTAAAACATTTTTGCACAAATAATGGATTGGAGTTTTGTTCGAATGAATTCAATAATTTCTGCAAGTTAGAAGAGATTATGAGATACTTGACAATGCATGGTACTTCACAACAAATGGTGTGACATAATGGATAAATAGGACATTGATGGAGAAGGTCCAATGTATGCTTTCAAATTCTAGGTTGCCTAAGACATTTTGGGCTGAAGTTGCTTCTACATTATCAACCATCTACCATCAATTGCTATTGAGAAAAAGACTCCAAAAGAGGTTTGGTCTAGTACTCATCCTAATTACTTAGATTTGAAAATATTTGAGTGTCCTGCTAAGCTCATATGTTTAATTGGAAATTGGAGCCAAGATCTAGAAAGTGCATATTTCTTTGTTATAAATCTGACATTAAAGGATATAACCTTTAGTGTCCAGAAACAAATAAGGTGGTGATTTGTAGAGATGTATTGTTTAATGAACATGCAATTGTTTAAAATTTACTTCTCAAAGATTATGGTAAAACAACTAGAAGTAACAAAGTAATCGGGTGGAGTTTGAGATCATTTGGGATATAAACCATAGTATTCATACCAGTCTAGGTCAGAAGAGAATGAGAGTGACACTTTGCTATCATCCCCACTGATACCGCATTATTTATTTCTAAAGACAAATCGAGAAGGGTGATTAGACCTCTACAAAAGTATAGAGAAGTTCATTTGGTAGCATATGCATTGAAAGTGACTGAAAATATTGATTCTAGTGAACAACCTGCTACATATGCAAAAGTAGTGATTTACAATGGTTCTGACAGATGGATGATTGCTATGCAAAAGAAGATGGAATCACTTCATAAAAATGGAATATGGGACTTGGTGAAATCACTCAAGGAGAAGAAGGTTGTTCATCGTAAGTGGGTGTTCTAGTGGAGAAGGCACATCAGAAGTTGAAGATGCCAGGTACAAGGCAATATTATTGACAAAAGGTTATAGTCAGATTCAAGGTGTAGACTTTGTATATGTGTTTTCTCCAAATGTAAAGCATAGCTCAATTAGAGCTTTGCTTGGTATTGTGACTAAGCATGATTTGGAGCTTGAGCTATTGAATATGAAGACATAATTCTTGCATGGAGAATTTGAGGATGACATATATATGCAACAACCAGAAGGTTTCATAGTTACATGAAAGTAGGACTATGTGTACAAGTTAAAAAAGTCCATTTATGGCCTGAAGTAGTTGCCGAGGAAATGGTATAAATGTTTGACTCATTCATGACTTTAAAAAAATAGTTATGAAAGTTGTGTTTACTTTAGGAAGTGTAATGATGGGTCATTTACATATCTACTACTTTATGTTGATGATATGTTGATAGCTGCCAATGAAAAGGAAGATGTAATAAAAATGGAGGTTTAGCTCAATGAAGAGTTCGATATGAAGGATCTGGAAGCAGGAAAAAAGATTCTAGGAATGGAGATCTTAAGATATACAAAGGCTAGTAGATTATACTTAAGCCAGAAAGGGTACATTGGGAAAATACTTCACAGGTTTAATATGTTGAGTGTAAAAGCTGCCAGCACTCCTTGGTTTCCCACTTTGAACTATCATCTGCTTAGTGTCCATGATGAAATGATGACATTGATTACATGTCATGGATTCCTTATTCAAGTGCAGTTGAATCGCTCATGTATGCTATGACCTGTACACACCTAGATTTGGCACATACAATCAATATAGTTAGCACATACATGGTAAATCCTTGCAAGAAACATTGGGAAAGCAATGCAATGGATATTTTGATACTTGCATGGCTCTACTAATGCTTGTTTTCATTTTGGGAGAAATACAGATGGATTCATCGGGTATATTGCTTCAGATTATGAAGGAGATCTTGATAAAATGAGATCACTTACAAGGTATCTGTTTACAATTGTGAGTTGTGTTATCGGTTGGAAGGCTGCATTACGGAATACAGTATTTTTTCTACTATTGAGGTAGAGTACATGGATATTACATAGGCTTGGAAAGAAGCTATGTGGTTGAGAGAATTGTTTGGTAAAATTTGTGAAAACCTTGCAGATGTCTATAATTTATTGTGATAGTTAGAATGCTATTTGTTTGACAAAGGACCAGATGTTTCGTGAGAAGACAAGACACATTGATGTGATGTATCATTTTGTACGTGATGTGATTGCTTGTGGTGATATAATAATGAGCGTTAGGTTGGGTAAAAACCAATTCGAACCAGTCAAACCGATCAACTCTACCCAAACCAATCGACTTGGATTGGTTTGTTAGTTCAATTGGGATGGGTTTGGGTTAGGAAATCACATTTTAGGTCGGGTTGGGTTCCGGGTTATCTATTAAAATCCAATCAAATCCTACCCTACCCAACCCAATAAATTAAAAAATATTAAAAAGAAGATTAGTACTTAAGACCAAATACCTAATGATCAAAATTCTCCTATTCCTTACATTTCTTCTATCTCTTGTTTCTTTGCCTCTCATTGCTACTCCTACCTCAGCTTCTCGACTCGATTTTTGACTGATTTTTGACTAAATACTTGTATTGAAGTAGGAGATTTTTTATTGAGTTTGGATGATTTAACATTTTTAGTATTTATGTTGAATTTATTTTATTCAATAGGTATAATATGCAGGTAGGGGGTGTCAACGAGTCGAGCCGCGAGCCAAAAAATTTAGGCTAGACCCAAGCTTTCGGCTCGGGCTTTAGCGAGGTGGGCAGGGTCAGGCCCAAGCGGGCTTTTTTTTTTTTTTTTAAATTGGAGAAAAATTTAAATTATTTTAAAGAATTTAAAATTTGTGAAATTTATACGTATTATAAATAATAACTAAATATTAACTTATTAAAAGAATTATAGCTAAAATAAAAAAAGAAATTTAAAAAAAGTGGCAGACAAGTTTTTTGTAAAAAAATTTTAGGCTCACGGGCCAGCCTAGCTCGAACGACGTCCCAAAATGGGGCTCGGCTAGGGTCCCACCGAGACACGAGCCGGCTTGACTCGAGCTTTTTCCGAGCCGAGCTTGAGCTGACGAGCTATTTTGTCATCCCTATATACAAGTATTCAACATGTATTGAGATTGATTTAATATGTATTTAATTTGATCATGATATAATTTGTTTAACAAGTTTTACAATATTTTTAATTTATATTGTTCTATTGGAATTGAACTTAACCCCACAGACCATTGATCCAACTTCAAACGACTTAAGGCCTTACAAATCATCCTTTTAAATGTAATTGAAATTGGTCCAAATTGAATGGTATCAAACTTTAAAAAAAAATTTAATATTCAACTAAAAAGGTCTCAACCGTTGGGCCCATAAAAAATTGTCCAACTTGAATTCGACTGAAGTCCAAACTAATCAACCTAAAACCCGAGTTTGGTCTGTTTGGGTTGGGTTGAATTTCAATCGTGAATGTGTTGGTTCCAATTTGAATTATTGTCAAACTGAACTGTTGGGTTGAGTTTGGGTTGGACTCAAAACCAATCCAACCTAACCCACGTCCAGCCCTAGTGAGAATGGTTGATACCAAGGAGAATCTTGCTGATATGTTGACAAAAACACTCTTTGTAGCCAAGTATAAATATTATTTGGATTGGGTGGTATTTGTTGTTGAATTAACCCTTTGATGGTTGTGAAAGAGGTGGATAATTGCTTATTGAAGAGTGAAGAGTAATTCATTGATTTAGAATTTGTATAAAGGTGGATATTTGTTGAATTGTGACCCAAATTCCATTAGAAATTAGTGTTTTGGTTGAGAAGGAATTGATGTTTTGATTGAAGAGTCATTGAAGAAGTTAAAATATGGATTGGCGTGTTTTAGATAGAGACGGGATGTCCAAGTGCCGCATACGGGTGCCTAGACGCCATTCGGAGTAGAAGAGAAGATTTTGGATCAGAGATGGAGCACCTTAGACTGTGTCGCAAAGATCACTTGATGTACGCAAGCTTATCGCTCGAGATGTAGAGACATGCCACTCATGGAGCTCGAGGTGTTTCACTCGAGCGCCAAATAATCTAGTTTGGCATGTTTTCAAGTTTGACACGTTTTATGATACCTATACACTTCCAAATACAGTTTTTAGGGTTGTATATATATATTCCACGACTTGTAGACTCTTTATAACATTAAAGAGACATTAGATTAGGTTGCGAGCATCGAATCTTGTAACAAAATCATTATTTTAATTTAGTGAATTCTCCTCCTCCTCTCCCAGTTTTTTCCCAGCTTGGATTTACAAGCAAAATTTTGGAATTCTTGATTGTTTGTTTAATTCATCTTGCACATTCTTGCACAATTCATAACAAAGTAAATTGATATTGATTGGGAGTAGTGAATTTCTTATACAATTGTAATTCTAAAGTATTTCTTATCAGGATCCGTTCCCAGTAAAAAACAAGTGAAGAAAACTAGCAAGAAAGTCATGAAATTAGAAAATAATGGAAAAAAATTCCAAGTCATGCGTTAAATCTTTTCCTTAGATAAATTAATCACATTAGGTGGTTGATTTTATTGATAAGAAAAATAAAATAATAGTAAATGGGGTTAGAACTCAGCTAAATAATAATAATAATAATAAAAATAAATAGAAGTTTATCGATTACGGAGTAAAAAGTAAATATAACGAATAAATAAAGACTAAACAACAAAATACCCCCTACTTATTGGCCAGACTGCCGAAAATGCACTACCATTTGAAAATAGTACAAAAAGTCTCTATTTGAAACGTTTAGTTTAGAATACTCTATATAGTTCATTTTCTCAATAAGAAATTATGATACGACAAATGTACCTTCACATTTAAATAAAATAAAAGGAAAAGAAGAAAAAAATAAAAATCTAATTATAATAATGGTCCTGAGATTTTTAAAAAATTACAAATGAGTCAAATAAATAATTAAAATATCAAAATTAAAAAATAAAAATAAAGTTCACTTCATCTTCCTTTTCTCTGCCCACCACCACCGCTGCAGCCACCATCACCCACTACCATCGCCTTAGAAATGTCGATCTCAAGTAGAATGATCTAAAAAGAAAACCCCATCTTCTATCTTTCCTCAAATTCTCATAACCCTAATTGCATGTTTAAACTCCAAAAATCATTTTTTTTATCAGCATCATCAATGGCGGAGCACTTCGCTTCCCTACAAAGCCGCAACATCCATATTCCCCAGTACTTTGCATCTTCTAACTCCATCTTGTGTTTCTGTGGCATTTGACTATACCAGCTCTCTTCTTTCAGCTGTTTGGCGACCCACTGAAGATTTGAAGATCCAAGGAATGACTGATGTCACGTTTGTAATAAAATTTGTCAGTATGTCCGCCTACAATGTAGAATGGCTGACCCTTTGTCAAAATTAATAATAGGAATAGACAATGATGTGAGGCTTCAGTGTAGAAGATGTGGTCATGTGGTTTTGATCCAAAATTACCACGTCGGCCATGACACTGTAAATAACCTCTCTTTGTAAGAAGAAAGGGTTGGCATCTTGATAATCAAAAGATAAAATACATGTACTAAAAACTCTCGACAATTCAACAAAGCTACACTTAGCAATTTTCCCATTACTCTTTTACAACTTTGTTGAATACATACTGAAAGAGAAGCTATTGTTATTTCAATACACATCCAAAATATTTCTTATCTATCTTTCACATATTCCATTGGACGTGAAGAGAGATTCGTTCTTGGTTATCTTAGTTTGGCAATCGTTGATAGTACCATTGCTATCGAATCACATCGTCGGAGTCCGAAACGTTGTCATCTCTTGCTGCAAAGTGCCTCGTGCGTCCATTCTTGGTTGATTACCGTACTTGTTCCGATAAAAACGTATTGAATCCGTACTTGATGTGGCAAGAGTGAGCTCGACATCTGTTGGGCTCATTTTTTGAGGTCTACAGATTGGCACCGTCTGTGGGAAACAATACATTCAACCACGAACACACGTGGAGGAAAGGCCAGGCTACAGTTGGAACTTTGGCTGAGAAAAGTTTTGACCCCTGAAAAAGAAGCTGTTAGAAAATAAGAACCCTTGAAGAAAGGAAAAATTTCACACTAAGTGGTTAAAGCAAAATGAGTTCAAATGACGAAAATACACTTAGGAGGACAAGGGAATACCCTGAAGAAGGAAAATCCTCAAGAGCTATCCCAGCTGCTCGTACATGACCTCCGACACGAAGACGAGGAGGGTCTAGAGGTGGGGGCAAGGTTGCAGCTAGGCTTACAAGGGAAATGGTCAATATGGCAGCCTACATGAGGAGCATAACTCAGCAGAACTTGGCCATACAGGAATGCTGATGAACATGCAACGACGAGGAGGATATCATGTCCCTCCATACACAGTCCCTGAAAATGCCTTTCTAGAGAGTCGAGATATTATTAGGAGGAGAAAGAGGTCCAAATCCAAATGGCTGGACATCCTTATGTCGGAATAGAGGCTCTTCAGGAAAGAGAGGTCAAGGTGGATACGTCGACTAATTATGCCCCGAAGAGGTCATACGAAGCTCCATTCAACTTCCCTCCAAACTACAAACTAGAAAATAGACCCCAGAGGTCGGTAAGTATCTTCGATAGGATAAGTTCGGGGTTGCCTAGAAATAGGCAGGATCATTAACCCAGATGCCTAGAAATAGACAAGCTTATCCCTCTTCTCCAATGCCTAGGAATAGGCAACAAGATCCTCGCCAACATGAAGAACAACAACCAATATATCATGAAGAGCCTCAGGTCTGCCTCTTAGAAATAGGTGCGAAAGGAAAGACCGGCTAGGAATGAAGTAGGACCCTCTCAACCACCACCCCAAACCTACCAAGGGGAGGATGATGACTCAGAAAAGTCTCAGAGGTCTTGTGACCTTGATGATGATGATGAGCTTTCACCTTTCTCTGAGGCCATAAGAAATGCTCCCATGTTGAACAACTTCACTCTCTCCAAAACTCCCAAGTATGATGGGTGATGTGACCCCACAAAGCACATGAATAGTTACAAGATGCATATGAATTCAAAAGGGACTACACCAACTATGACATGCTAACTTTTCACTTGACCTTAAGTGGAGGAGCAGAAATCTAGTACACTAGATTGTCAGAAGAAAGCATCTGGAGCTGGCCTGATCTCGATGAGACATTCTTGAAATGCTTTACAACTAGCAAGGAGGGAGAAAGGCCCATTCAAAGATTACAATACATGTGACAGCAACAAGGAGAATCCCTAAAAGGCTTTTTATCACGCTTCACTGATGAGATGACCTACTATGTGCAAGTCACAGATAGGGAAGTACTAACTGCTTTGAGATGAAGAATGAACATGAACTTTCTATTTTGGAGGGACGTGCAGAACAAGGACCCAAACACCTATAAAATACTATTGGAAATGATAAGGCGTGAAATCCTCACTGAAGAATTGAGAGATTATAGGAATAGGGTTAGCCAAGGTTTACCACCTCCTCAGATGTAAAGGGGAAGATGCCCTACTTCTCATTTGATGGATCATTAGGCCCCACTAAACACGGACAGGAACTTGCAGTAGCAACACTCAATGCAGTACCTATCTTAACCTATGAGAAGGTCAATCCTGGAGCTGAAATACATCAGTAGCATCCTTACCCAAGGCACCCACAAAGGGAGAGAGGTAGGGGACGAGGCACTGAACCTAGAAGTATGGACAAAGCGCCTAGTTACTGCTCATCTCACCCATCCCATGGACATCGCACGGAGAACTGCTAGGACGTCGTAAGATACTCCTAGAACCAACATCAAGAAAGGGGAAGTGCCCCCCAAGGAACGTTCCGTATAGACCAAATTAGTAGCCTAGGAATAATGAACAGTGTCGACCTAACAGGAACGACCCTCCGAAAGGAAGGGAAAATGACATTGAACGACCCAGAGAGGGTCAGAGGCAAAGACGGAGTCCCCCACCTAACAATAGGAAGCAACCAATCAGAGAAATTGGCACAATCATTGGAGGCTCTCATGTGGGGGGAAGGGGAGAATCCTGAAATTCACATAGGAATTATGCCAGAGAGGCAAGTGACCCACCCATGACGAGCTATATAGTTAACCAATGTCCAACGGGGAGAGCAATTCCACCAATAACTTTTACCCAGGAAGATACAATGGGAGTGCATTATCCACACTGTGACGCCCTAGTGGTGAGGGCTATCATGGCCTCGCAACAACCTAAAAAGAATGTTAGTGGATAATGGAAGCACGATCAACATCATATTTGGCACTACATTTGATAAAATGAAAGTTGATCATGAGCTGACCACAATGAGTTACCCTTTATATGGCTTTACGGGAGACAACATCGTCCCAAGAGGCAAAATTACTCTAGCAATAGATATGGGAACAGAACCTCTGATCGCTCGCCACTTCATGGAGTTCTTAGTTATTGATAATCAATCTGCTTACCATGGGGTACTTGGGAGATCCGCTCTAAAGGAGTTATGGGCAGTCACCTCCATTCATCACTTGTGCATGAAGTTCTTAACTAAAAATAACATGCTACTCCAACTCCTTAAGAAAAGCAAAACCAAAGACCGTCAACATCATTGTTATGGACGTCGACATGAGCGATCTCCCTGAACAAGTAAATGCCCCTGAACAAGGGAAATATGTCATTATGGTTGAGGACTCTGAAGAAGGTATCATCCTCGGCACCATACAAGCCCTGAAGAAGGGATAGCTGTCGAAGAAGCAATTTACTAGGAACTGCTGGATCCTTATATCATTGATTACAAACCTCAGACATCCCCTATAAAATAGCTGGAGACCTTCCTAACATACCTATAGATCCATCAAAATGCATACAGGTGAGAAGCATCTTGCTACTAGAAATTAAGAAGGAATTGAAAAACTTCTTACTCAAAAACCTTAATGTCTTTCCTTGGAAGCATAGCGACATGGTGGGCATTGACCCAAAGGTTAGTTGACACCATTTGAACATAGATCCAAAGGCTACAACACATAGATAAAAGAGGAGATTCCTCAACCCGAAAAGATATAAGGCTCTTAAGGATGAAATTAAGAAGCTGATTAATAATGGGTTCATACGGAAGTTTGTGTATTCGAAGTGGGTCTTAAACCCAATATTGGTAAAAAAACACAATGGGAAGTGGAGGGTATGTATAGACTTCTCAAATTTAAACCAAGCTTATCCCAAGGACAGCTTCCCACTTTCCAGAATAGATCAACTCGTGGATTCAACTGCTGGGCATGAACTTCTTAGCTTCATGGATGCCTACTCAGGATATAACCAGATCCCTATGTTTCCAGCGGATGAGGAGCATATTTTCTTCATCACAGATAAAGGACTTTATTGTTATAGGGCCATGCCTTTTAGGTTGAAAAATGCCTGGGCAACCTACCAAAGGTTGGTTAACAAAATGTTTGTCGACCTTATTGGGAAGACCAAGGAAGTCTATGTATATGACATGTTGGTGAAAAGTTTTAAGACAAATGATAACATCGCCCTCCTCAACGAAACGTTCCAAATTTTACAAAGGTACTGGATGAAACTTAATCCCTTGAAGTGTACTTTTGGGGTATCATCGGGCAAATTCCTAGGTTTCATTGTTAACCGAAGAGGCATCGAAGCGAACCCTGAAAATGTTAAAAATTTGATTGAAATGAGGTCCCTCCACAAACCGAAAGAAGAATAGATCCTCACTGACTGAGTTACAGCCTTACATCGCTTTATTTCCAAGGCAACAGATAAGTGCCTACCCTTCTTCAAGATCCTTAAAGGAAAAAATAAGTTTCAATGAACAAAGGAGTATGAACTAGCCTTACAAGAGCTGAAGAAGCACTTGGGATAGAGACTCTTATCTCCAAACCTAGAGACTATGATGTACTGCATTTGTACTTAGCAGTAACCTCTGAAGCCTTGAGCTCAGTCTTAATCGGAGAGGAACAACCACCAGTTACCTGTCTATTATGTAAACAAAGTGTTCCTAGGAGCAGAAACTCGATATCCGACATGGAAAAGTTAGCCCTCTCCTTGGCGACTGCGTCGAGGAAGTTGAGGCCATATTTTCAGGCGCACAAGATTCATGTATTAATGAATTATCCCTTCAAGCAAGTACTTCAGAAGACAGACGCTTCTGGGAGGTTACTGAAATGGGCTGTAGAGCTTAGTGAGTTCGACATTACCTACAAACTAAGGATGGCCATCAAAGAGCAAGCCCTAACAGATTTTGTAGCTAAATTCACCCCTGTTCCAGAGGTTGAGGAGGAAATGGAACCTGTAGAACCCCAAACATGGAAACTTTCGATTGACGGGTCATCTAGAGACATAGGGTCGGGAGCAGGGATCAACTTGTGTAGCGCCCCTAGTTCCATTAACCCGGATTGCCACATCATCGTCTTTTGCCCTAACTTTTTATAATCAATTCTGCGGAAATACCCTAATTTTTTTTTTAAAATCAATCACATTCGTAACGGTAAATACTGTTGGCAATGCAACTCATTTAAATAACTTAGAATAATAGTTTTAAAATTCGAATCTCAAATTTTTGAAATAAACAAATGACAAGGTACGATAACAGTGTTCAAAATGC
>CAIGRF010017997.1:0-11319 GCA_903798235.1 Fraxinus ornus
TGCCTCTGGAGTTGAAAGAAGCTTTAAATCCTCTTCATTCAACCTGGGAAACAATAAAATAAAATAGATCATCCAAAATTTCCCGTGGCTTATCTGACTGCTAATGTTCTGCCTTAGATTCACGAGATTTGGTACCAAATGCTCAATTTCTGCAGCATGTTCTCTCTGGTAGTCAGACATATCAACATCTACAACAACATATTTTAAAGCTCAGCATCAACTCACGCAGAAATGAATATCCATCATCCTGATGATAAATAAATTACTAAAAATTACAGGGTAACAATACTTCATACTGATACTGCTGAATTATTTGCAAAGAGCCATTCTACATTAACGCATAAGCTATAATATCACAAAAATGACATTTAGATTTTGCAGAGGTTCAGCCTTCTAAAAAGTGCAGTTACGTGAACAAGGAAATTAAGATCACTATCATTGCAAGTGCATTCAAGTTTATTTAAACTGGTACAGTAAAAGGGGGAGTTTCTAGATGTCTGTCATCTGCTTCAACTATAATTTCTCCCATGTGTAACTTTTTCATTTTCCTACTGATTACAGGTCCAGTTTTTCCCATGAAATATCTTTTCATATGTAGCTTGTTTTGTGCTGTTTGGCTTGTGTATGTGAGATCACCATTAATTTAATGCGAACTGCGAAATAAACAAATCTTATGAGATGCATTATTTCCTTCGCTAATATCTAAATGGAACCTGATTCAATAATATAATATCACTTGCCATTGTCAATTTTTAATTGGGTACATTTCACTTTTGATCACTCAACTTTCATCAAATTCTCAATTCGGTCACTAAACTTAAATTTAATTGCATAATTTATCGTTCTGCCTGCTACAGTGAGTAGACCCAACACGTTGGAATCCTACATGGACATCAACAGGTAATGGAAAGTTCACATATGTTCTCCAATCCGATCATTGTGCCAGTTAAGCAAAAGTATCAAAAGAATTCTATTAAAATCATGTTTGCTAAAAACATGATTCTCTTTCACAAAACACATAAACCCTCCTTCATTTACAGACAATTGATTGATTGGGAGAAAGGGAGGGCTATTTATGAGGTTCTTTCAGATTTCAAACAATTCCATAGATAGATTGTTTTAGGATTCATCTCTTTTTTGGCATAGATGGTTTTGGGTTCAATCTCTTTTTTGGCATAGATGGTTTTGGGTTCAATCTCTTTTTTGGCTAATACATTGTCAGTTTCTTCATGTGGCGTAGAGCATATCTAATGCTTTTTGTGGACAGACTCTTGAATATTGAAATTTTATCATGTTTAGACAATTTGTATACCCCAAAAACTTAACAACAACAAAATCATCTTAATAGCCCGATTTCCCAAGAACTACTTTTCTCAGCTACTATTCATTAGTCACTTAAAAACCCCTTAATACCTTGTTTTTGGATTCATCTCTTTTTGCGTGTACATGGTTTTGGAATCAATCTCTTTTGTGTCCAATACATTGTCAGTTTCTTTATGTGGCATAGAGCATATCTAATGCTTTTTGTGGACAGACTCTTGATATTGAAAATTTAAAGGCAATTTGTATAGCCCAAAACTTCAAAACAACTAAATAATCCTAATAGCCCGATTTCCAAAGAACTACTGTTCTCATCTACTATTCATTAGTCCCTTAACAACACCTTAATGCCTTCTGCCACAACACCCTCAAGACCCTAAATCTACACATATTCAGACCCTTCTAATCTACTATGTTTCCCCACTTTTCAACTACAAAATCCAGTATTGACTAGATAGCCCTGCCATCTACTATAGACAAGTATTTTGACACGTCCAAAATAATACCCACAAATAGGATTTGCCGTGATGGATCAAGAAACAACTCTATGCACACATCCATCGCATTAGCATTCTCTTATTCACGATAATAATTCTGAAACCATCATTGTTTGTAAAATAGGATTCGGATAATCCAAAGTACAATAACACTTTGATCATCACTCAATCAAATAACTAAAATATTTACAAAATATCCCATAATTAAAGCACGTAAAAGTGATATCATCTAAGAGTATCAACAAAATTTACTGCACGAAAACATTAAGATTGAAGTTTAATTAATTACCATCAGGAAGAGAGATAGGAAAATCAGTCCAAAGCGCAGGCCTTGATGAAATTTTTCTAACAAAATCCACAACTTCCTTGGTGACTCCCACTGCACCATCCTCATCCGAATCATCATCATCATCATTACTACCCTTCGTTTCTCTTGGAAACTGCAACAAATTGGAAGTGAATTTCGAGGAGAGTAAAGAGAGTCCCGATTTCAAGGTACCCTGAATTTCCGCCAAGTCATTCTTTATTCCGGAAATCATATCCGAGTTGGGCGGCAGTGGCACAAGAGGTATTTCCTCCAAGTCATTCTTGACTCCCGAAATCATGTCCGAGTCGGGGGCCGGCGGAGGCGCAAGAAAGGCAGCGACGCCGCGGAAGAGGGTGGAAAGGTCTTCCTTAACGCCGGCGGAGGGAGTTGTGGGAGAAGAGGGTTGGGGTAAAGGATTATCATTGAGAATTGAGGGAAACCAAGATGACATTTTTTTATTTTTTTTGAAGCTCTCAAACTTGTTTCTCTCTCTACTGTTTGGCCTTCTCTCTCTTCACGTAAATATATATACACATACCTCGACTAGGATTAACTCCGTATAGAAGTAGGTGTCTCAACTAACACTTGGATTTTAAAAGGATTTCATTTGGGAAAATTTCCAAGTATCTTACCTTTTAAATTTTAAGTTCAAAAATTAGGTATTTATAATTTTTTTTAAATCAAAAATCAGGTATTGATAATACTTTTAAAAAATTCAGGTGTACTTAATAGACCTTAACCCACCCTCATCCCAATCCTCATAACCTAAATCGTATCCCAACTCTTTGTATAAGATTTCATTCTTTGCCAACATAATACATGCCGACGCGCCTTTAGACTTGGAGTCGGTGCCATTGTCCTCGATTCATCACTCTATACCATAGACGATGGCCAACTCATTTCCTAATTCCATTGCAGTAGCCTCAATTTTGTGTGCAAACCCTTGGGCACGTATATCGAGGTCTCCAATTCGTTCATCTTCGATTCAATTCAAGTAACGAGACCACTGTTATTGATCTCAAAAATGTCTAAAAAACTCTAGGGTGGTATCGCCAACACCTAATTTGGCCGAAGGACGGTGATGGTGGTTTTATTGTACCAGTGGTGTGATTGATGTACGAGTGGTAGTGCTAGTGGGATAATGTTGTGTCTTTGGTGGTGTGAATTTGCGGTGGTGGTGTGGTGTAAAGATTTGCCGTTGATGGTGTAGTGGTTGTGGTTTGTTGGAAGTGGAGGTAGTAGTGGTGGCGCATTGGAGGTAGTGGTGGTGTGTTATGCATCTGAGGCGACGACAACATTTTAGGTGATGCCAACGATGTTGAACGGGGTGGTGTGGGAAAGCTGAAGGGTAATTTGTGACAATTCCATTGATCGGATAATTTGTGATCGAAAAATAAATTATGACTAATTGACTTGATTGTTATGATCGATAAATAAGTTATAACCAATTAATTTGATAATTTGTGAACCATAAATGAGTTATGACCTACAAAAATGTGCTATTAACCCACATTTTATATTTTTGTGATTGTGATGTTCTGTTATTTGTGACTTGCTTGTACGTAATTGTGGCTATAAATTATATATTATTGTGACTTTAGCCTATTTTATTACCTATTTAATTAGTACATCCTGATTTTTTTAAAGAATTTCACAAGTTTGAAAGGTAGTTATGTATTTTTCCCTTTTATTTAATTGGCATTTTAATTTCAAGTATGATATCTCATGTTTCAATTGATTTCGATCCCACAAATATAAAGTCAAATTATTATAAAATTGACAGAAATTAAATTAAGCAAGACATAAACAATACAAAAATAAATAGTAATAAAATATTTTTATCGTCAATACTCTTTCCGAAATTTTAAGTGGGAGAGAAAATGAATGGGGAATTGAGTTCTAGTTTCTATTGAAACTTGGAATACAATCTTTATTATGAGCAGCTAAGAAAGAAAATAAACAAGAAGATTATTAATTTTATTTTTTAATTACGAAATCCGAATTTTTCTTTTGTTTGGTCGATCTATTAAAAAATTATCATTTTATTGTCATACTAAGATATTCATTAGAATCTATAAAATAAAATGCTATAAAAATCTTATGAATCATGTGCAATTCTTTATTTAAATTCATGAAAATCACAAATATTAAGAAATATATTAGAATTTGTAAATATATTTATTGAAATAAGTAAATTTTGTAGTGGTAATATAATTACCCTTAAAATTATGCTATGTGTACATAAAAACGTGATGTGAAATTTCTTATGATAAAAAATTGAGTAATTATATTCATACTACATGTTAATCTCAAAAAACGAACTCAATAGATGATGGGTCCAATCGTGCATACGTAAGCCAAATCCAACATGTTAATGTAGATCTACGGTCAAGATCACTCTGAAGTTTGAGCGTAGGAGGGGCTCAACGACATGAGACGTTTCCATTCGGATTCCGACAAGATTTCTGGGACACGATTGTCTTATAATCACCAATCGATAAGAACGAGATTTGTAGTAGCAAATATATATATATATATATATATGAGAGCAAATTGTATTGTTCTTGTGTATTCAAAGTTGTCATATGAGAGAATAATATATCTTCAAGTAGTAAGAGTTTCATTCGCCTTTACATGTTACATGGTGGGACAAATGAAATGGTGACATTTGGATCAAATTACACGTGGCATCATCTCCTTGGCCAAGACATCGAGTCTTAGCCATCGAGTTAACTTCCTAGCCTTACAAAGCACTAAATGCCCTTACATTGACAAGACAATACACAAATATACTTTACACAAAGATCACATCAATCATTCAAACAAAGATTTTCATCATGAGCAAATCTCTATAAGTGAGTCGTTACTGGCTGCTAAAGAGCCTCATATCCGTGGTGGTGCCTCGGCTAATGTTTATGGCCTCAGCTAATGCATGTGACCTCGGATAATGTTTGAGCCTCGGTCAAGCACACGGCCTCGGATCATAGGCTTTGGAATGGCTTGGGCCTCAGTCTCATAGTAAAAGAGCTTCCTGATTTGTTTGGATCTGGTCCCACAGCTTGGTTGTAATGTTCGTGGCAGTTCCTAGTTACAAGTCATTACACTACAAATTTTGTTTGTTGCACCATATTTTTAGTTCAATAAAAGTTCTCAACACGTACTTAGCTTACATCCTCAACTTATTTACGTAAAAGAAATTGGTCTTCAGGCTTCCATTAATTACTATATTTTATCTTTAATAATGATTTCTGTACAAAAAATCGTTACAAGACATAAAAAGACGTGAAAACAAAATATTTTTAAGTAAGAAAAAATAATAAATACAAAAGTTTGACAAAACATTTTCCCTCATTTTAAAGCATACAAACAAGATATCACATGTTCTAAATAACTGAGGGGTAAGGATAAAAATGCAACAAGAAAAAGTTAAAAACTAATTACTTTATTAGATCACATTAATTGAACCCAACTTTAAAATAGTTTTATACACAATTAATTATATATGTAGGCACATATGACAAATTAATAAGGGAAGAATTCATGGATCAGGTTTTAACTATCACCAAATCAATTTTCAGGTCAATTTAAAAATTACAAAAATCAGGTATTTATTAATGAATTAAATATATTAAAATCATAATTATACAATTCAAGGTCACGTATACATACTTATGGGTCACAACTTATTTATTGATCATACTTTATCAAATTAATTGGTTACAAATTATTATTTTTTATCACAAATCAGAAAATTTACAGTTATTTTACGGTCACGGATTAAAATTTTCTTAGGTCACAAAGAAAAAAATTAATAGGTCATAGGTTACAAATCACAAATATTATGTGTCAAAACTTATTAGTTAATTACAAATTATTAAATTATCGATCACAAATAATTTTTTAGGTCACATTATTTCATGATCACAAATTATTTTTTCATTGGTCACGTATTGTTTATTGATCACAAATTAACCAATGTAATGATCACAGTCGACCAAATAATTGGTGACCACCACAAACACTAGCGACCTCTAGCAGCATCACCGCCTCCGGCATGCCGAACCACCACCAAGCCACCTTCACCAGAACCACCACACCTCACGACAACTAGGAACACCGTACTCTCCATCTCTTCACCACCATCACCACCACAACCACCAACAAATGTCCAATTTCACTACAAAACCAGCACCACACAAAACACCACATTACCCCAACCACCATAGCCACCGCCACAAAAACCGTCAGATCCACCACCACAAACCTCGCCACCACACAAAACACCGTCGCGCAGCAAAGCAACGTCGTGGTGTTTTGACTGCGAAGAGTCGTCAGAGTAGGTGGATCTGCGTCGCAACTCCCTACGATCCGCGCTCCTTTTGGGGTGAAATGGATTAAGGGTGGTTATGTGACAACGGTGGATGGTGGAGACAGAGAGGTGAGGAGTGATTGAAACTTCTGTCGCGTAGCGTACAATTTCACCGTCGTGATTGAAGCTCTTAGTCGACGATATGGATTGACGGTGGTGATGGGGTTGGGTAGGGACGACGGGCAGTGACAACGGAAAGGTGAGTAATTCTTGGTCGAAAGAGGCAGCGGCGACGGGAAAGTGGGATAGAATGGAGGGAGGCGATTGGGTGGGTTTAGAGAGAGAATGGGGAAAATAGCCCGGTGTGTTTAGAGAGAGTGAGAGATAAGGGTGAGACTGGGGAATGGAAATAAATTGAGGTTTTAATTATAAATTCAATTAATACTTGATTTTTGATTAATTAAACTTAAGATCTGATTTTTGAATTTGAAAAATTAAATGCCTGTTTTTCTATAATTTCCTCAATTAATAAACCCTACAATCTCCTACTTAGACCGCATATGTTACCTTATAAATATGTATAACTTTATGACGTCAAAACTTTTGCTAACATAACTAAAAGCATATTTGAACAATATTGTCAATTGATTATATCAATATATGATCAAAGAGATTTTCGTTACAAGTATCATAACTAAACCATCAATGGTCGCATATATCAACACAATCAAATAACATAGATCAAGTGTGAATATGTAGCATGAAAATTACATGTAAATTGATCCAAACATGCTTATTTCCAATTGGTCCTATATTATTCTTTAATGAGATCAAACCAAAAAAATTTAATTATAGTGAAACTGAATTGAATACTATATTTCTGAAATAAATCGAATATCCATGGATAAAATTATGTGTCTAAAACAGACAATATTCGAATACAAACTCCTACTAAACTAACATATCATCAAAAGATGTGACACTTATGTGAGTATTATGCTCATGAAAGACATTGGGTATTAGCCATTTAGTAAATGAATCCATTATTATGGAGTTTGTCTAAATATACTTTATAGAAACATAACCACTCTAAATTCTTTTATTGACAATTAGGAATTTGATGTCTATAAACTTCAACATCATCAGGCTTCTATTGGAATACAAGACTGCTATTGTCACAGAATAACTAAAGTGGTCTTTGAAATTCATCCAAAATATGCAGCCTAGTCACAATATTTTGCAGTCATATTCCATTATCAGAATCAGAATACCTAATGATCTTCAATTGGTTTGATTTTTCTGAATGTGATCATAAACCACTTCCCGTCAATCATCAAATTTCATGTAGCTTTCAGCCCATCCCGGATCATATCACCAAATTGTGCAAATCTGAGTATACATTAAATTCTCAGTTACTGAAGCATGGAGAATTTTCTGAGTTACTGAAGCATGGAGAATTTTCTGTATTTTATTTTCTTTAAATTTATATTTGGGGCATTAATTGAGACTAAAGTTGTCTCCCTTAATTGTAGGGGTATCACTTGATTTTCATTCCTGCATCCCATGTTTTTTAAGAACTATATCTATATAGTTTTTTGTGATAATTCAAAAATACACCGAAAACGATCCTTGTGTATTTATATCCTTAATACAAAAAAAGCGTCGCCAACACTTTTCAATTCAAAATTCCACGACAGAAATCTCTTACAATTAGCTTATATCATTGCAGGCAAACAGTATGTCATCGACATACAGTATCAAAAAATATGCTTACTCCCACTAAACTTGGGGTATACAGAGTCATCAACTGAATTCATTTCAAAACCAAATAAGATGATTATTTGATGAAATTTGTGATACCATTACGGGAAACCAGCTTAAGCCAATAGATGAATTTTTTTAATTTGTAAACCATCTGACATAACACAAAATCAAAATGTGTGACAAATGTCATAATAGTACATGGTTTGATGAAAGCTGATTGATCAGTTCTTTATCCATCAATCAATGTCATCTTTATTTTCTTGGAGAAAAATTATAAAGTTATCCGAAATTACCTTTTTCCTTTTATAGTGGATTTCCTTAACGACATATGTTCTTGATGTTGTTGAGTTTGTTTTTTTAGAATCTCTTGATTGTCTATAGGGGGTTTTGTAATATTGTCTTGATCCGAAATTGTTTCTTAAACAAAATCTAGATCAAGAATATGTCCCTAGTTAACAAAAGAAATATATACATGTTCTTGCTCCAAGACAAAATCCTTAACCTTATAACTTTATCTCCCTCGCAAACTCTACATCCTCAAAAAATCAGACATTTTTCGTTTCGAAAATTGACCTAATAGTGGGATCTTTTAAAAAGTTTGTACCCCTTAACAACTGCTTTATTTGGAATTTTGTTGAGAATTTAAGCTGCAGTTTTTAGTACTTCTACCTAGAGAGATTCGATGTACTATGCAGCAATTTCACATTCCTCTAAAAATTTTGACAAAAGACTCTGGACATTTTTCTCCGATCCGTCATATATGTCATAGTAAGGTTATAAAATTATTGATTTTATCTTGGAGGAAGAATATGTATATATTTCTTCTGTTACAATTGACAATGATCAGAGCTATGAACAAATTCTTGATTTAGATCTTGTTCAAGAAACAATTTCGGATCAAAACAATATTACAAAATCCTCTATATACAATCAAGAGATTGTTCCAGAAAAACAAACTCAACAACCTCAAAAACAAATGTTATTAAGGAAATTCATTATAAAATGAGAAAGGCAATTAAAATGCAATCTTTAGTGCTTCTACCTAGAGAGATTCAGATGTAATGTAGGACGATTCAACATTCCTCCATGAATTTAACAAAAGGCTCTGGACGTGCTCTCATGATATGTCATATCTGTTATAGTATTCACCACTATGATAAAATTTGACTTGTTAAATTCTTTTATAAAGTTATTTTTTTTCAACCTCAATCTTATATGCCTTGAACATGTCCAATGTTTGAAATTTCTCATAGATGAGATATAGGTAGCCAAAGTAAGAAAAACTCGTCTATGAACATACTAAATTATTGTTGATCATTCCAAGAAGATGAAGTGAATGGTCTACGAATATCCGTATGAATTAGTTCTAAGACATCTGAAATCTTATTGGCACATAATCTCGTTATGTTTGTTTGTTTTCCCTTAAAGTAATTAACATAAACACTTAAGTATGAAAAATTAAGCCAATGTTTGGTACACATTCTTCCAAAATATATTCTTTCAAAACTCATTTTCAAACACACATTTTTCAATAAAAAAATATTTTTCATCACATCAATAACTTTTTCTTACTTTTTAATCACATATTTCCCATTATATCATTATTTAAAATATATTCTTTCCTCAATAATATCCACCAAACACATCCTAAGGGAATCAAGAATTCCTTGTGACACAAAATTTTTCGTTATGTTTTGATAGATGTTACATAATCGCTTGTGCCATAACGAAACAAAATTCTCATTGGTTAATTTATATTTAATATTATGTGAATTCACATGCAATGTTTTTTTATAAGAGACAATTGTATTAAACAAATATAGGTTATCGTAATTGGATAAAGAACTAGTACCCACAACATTTGAATTAAGAAAAAGATCAAACTAACCATTCTCAATTGAACATGAGTGATCGAATTTGTCCAATATAGAAATAGAAATCAAATTTCATCTAAAAGACGATACCACAAATGTCCCTTTTAATAATAGTCAGTCTTTAATGATAACATAAGGCCCCTATAGCCTCAACTTTGACTGATTTTCTATTGCCCCATATAGATAAATCTTTTAGCATCAATTGGCTTTTGGTTGTTCATGCAACCTCGCATAGCCACACTTGTGTGAGTAGCGATGCCAGAATTTATCCACAAAATGTGTCTTGGTATTAAAACTAAATTAACCTCAAAACAAACCAAAGTGAGAAGTGTGCTTTTCTTTATATGCTAAGTGTGGTGTTTAGTACACTCTCTCTTTATGTGTTCCAGATTTTCACAAAAGAAATAGCCCGATGATTAATCCTTTTTAGGCTTTCACTATTCTTTTTGAACTGAACCAGACGTATCTTTCTTATCCTTTAACTGTCATTATAGGTATTTGCCAAGTGAGTACTTCTAGTTCTCTTTTGCTTTAGATTTTCTTCTTCTTGCACACAATATAAAACGAGCTCATCAAGAGTCCTGATAAGTTGGTTTTATAACGGAGTTATTAGATATCTTTCACTTTTGAATTTGAGGATTTCTACTACATTTATGAGATTTTATGACACATCCAGGTACTTTCATAATATGAGAGTCAACAATGAGAAAATGGAATCAATTAGGAGCAATTCAAGAATCACCAGCCAAACCATGGATGTATATTACAGCCAATATAGGCACCCCCCGCGCCCAACTGGAAGCCCAAAGTGTTTTTCAACCGAGAAGACAAGCGCCCCTGCGCTGCGACGACACCAGTCCGCTACATAAGCCCTAAATCTGACGAGTTCAAGGGGAGAACTATAAATACGGCTGGAAGGGTTCAATTAAAGGACTTTTTGGGAAGCAATCCAACAGCCACACCAGAGAGAACACCCTTGGAGATTGAGGAATCCACAAATCAAAGAGTTCTTCTTACTCTCTATTAATATGTTCTTTCAATGTTTAAGAACATGAATTGTGTTTTCTTTTATATTTTCATGGAGTAATTTATTTTTCTAGAGATACAATGCAGCCAACACTAGAGATTATGCTTTGATCATGTAATTATCTATTTTAAAAGTTATTCCATTAGTTTATTTGTATTTATCTACTCTTAATACTTTTGAATGCTTGATCACCATTTGAATGATATGGAATTTCGGATTTA
>CAIGRF010017997.1:11578-23940 GCA_903798235.1 Fraxinus ornus
TAGAGTTAAGCCCATTAGTATTAATCTTGTTTAATTACATTGTTAATTAATTAAATTAGTTCAATTAGTTATCTCATTTCAATATTCTTATTTTTCTAGATAAAATTAAGGTTATTTTAATTACAGAAATTATTAGGATTTGATTTCAATCACTGTGGAAAATGATATTCTACTCTCGCTATATTAAAACTTGACACCGTACACTTGCGGTTGAAAAATTCTCGCATCAAGTCCACTTCCGCTTTTAATAGTTGGAACTGAACTCAAATTGACTAAATTGTGTAAGAATAGAAATCAAAACCAAATGCACGAGCAAGACAACTCAAACTTTAATGCCTTTGAATTGGAAGCAAGATGTGACATTTCCATGATGTACTCTCATATATTTTCTTTAGTTTTATACTTTAGTAAAATCAAATTCGTCGGAAGCGTACTAGTTACGGCCTTATCGCCTTTAATTTCTTTAATAAATTCCTTTGCTTACAGTTACATTAGCGCTCTAAATGTTACTAGAATTCCACATTTCATGATCATATGACTCATGTAGTTTAAACGATCCCACTTATCCGAGTCTCATTTTTAATTAGTGAAACTCTTATCTGTAAGAGTAGTTTTTCAGTCCTTAATGTAAAGTCTAGATCTATGTTACCAAAAACGACACAAGCGTTCTCTTTCCAACCCTTAAACTTTGATTCAAGCACAAGAATTAAATTGATGTTGACAGATATTGTAGAAATTGATGGATTAATCGAATAGAGAACTTAAACCTAAATAATATGTTCACGTAAGAATCCGTATTGAACAATCAATAATTTCAAATAATGGCGAACTCCATCACAAGAGATCGAGTACAACATTGATATTTAGTTTTTGGACAAAAATACCAACTTGTAAGTGACACTCTTGATGTATTAATCAAATATTGACAATAAATCAATCAAATATCAAGTCTATCTTAGGACCGACTCAATGTTCACATAATGGAAAACTTTACAATTGTCATATATTTATTACCACAATTGTGTAAATAATTCGATCAAATATTAATCTTCCTTTGGGCTGATCAATAGCATGAATTACGTATACACAATCTTCCTAATATTTCAAATAAATTAATTTAGGCAATAGAGGTTACTTTGGTAACTTGTTGCTTCAATTAATCTATTTTTAAAAAAAAATTAGTAATTCGAAATAAATTTTAGTTCCAGGATTTGAAATTTGATTACCCTCTTTATACTTTAATTTTTTATTTCAATAAATAAATTAATTATTTAAAATTTGAGCAAGTAGGCGCTTCGGGGTGCTACAGCGCCAGGTAGCTACTGTCCAATGACGTCGACAACAATTCTGATTTTCATCCCACCAAAATTCAATTACTCATGAACCTTTAATCATTCCACAAAGCCATGGGTATAGTAGAATGTGATATCTCACTAAAATAAATCCAATCAATATTTATATTTTATTTCATTTCTCTCACTCTTAGCAATCAACTGAATTGGAAAGCAATCATGTTATCAATGGAATCTATCAGGTTGCCTTTACGTTTTCGGTACGGTAAACATTAATAAAAAAAAAAAATCTAAAATTCAAAATTTAGGATTGAAAATTGCATCTAGAAAAATAAAGATTCCGGAGTACGAATTTCATCCATAAAAGTTCTTTCTTGAATCTCAATGGTTTAACATGGAATTGACAATGATACCACTTGTTGAAACTTTATAAAAATTTAAACTTTATAAAACTAGAAAACATAATTACTTTATTGCCAGATCTTCTATGTCAATTCATCAAAAAAAAAAAAAATGCAAAACATACCTTAATTTTTTTGGGAATGATTATTTAATACTGGATTTTGATTTCAGATCTTGAATCTTGATTATTGGCTCTTTTGGTTCTTGATTTTGGCTTCTTGTTCCATAATCTTGATTGTCTTGTTCTTCAATTTAGTTGCTCCAATCATTCTTCTTGATTCTTGACTATAATTCTTGATTGTGGATTGTGGGTTTTCCTTTTTAATATACTCTCTTGTATTCATGTGTTGATGAGATATTCATGTGTTGATGAGATGACACAAATACTGAAAATCACATATGAATTAGGGACTACAATCCTATTTATAGTTTCCATATTTATTTGGCATATCGCCAAATACAACCCTAATGGATCATGTATCTAAGCATATAATCCAGCTCACATTTTATTTAGATGCTATAAGTCCAACAATTCAATTCTTTATTAGATCACTTTTATTGGGCTCAACTTTAAGATGAATCTTATACATAATTACATATGTAAGTCCACATGACAAATTAATAAACCCAATAGAGCCATCTTTCAACCATGCATTATGTTTGGTTGGCCTCTCTGCAAAGGTACGTGCTTCAAGTGATTGTTCATTTGCTGTTGATAATATGGTATTTAGTGAGCCCCGCGCGGATGACTGGGCCGTTGGCCTTCCAAGCACTTGCCCGCAGCTCCCGAGGAGGATATTGTACTCGAGTAAAGAGAGGAAGAAGGATGACCGCATCTTTCTCTTAGTGGAGAGGCTTGATTGGTAATGGAAGGGCGGAAGGTAGTCGAGAATGCTATAAGAGAGGAAGAAGGATAGGCTGTTCCTTGCTCGTATGGGAGATGATTGACTGGAAATGGTAGGAAGCAAGGTGGTCGAGGATGCTACAAGAGATGAAGAAGGATCAGCCATATCTTGCTTGTAGGGGAGATGCTTGATTGGTAATGGAAGGATGGGAAGTGGTCGAGGGTGCTAAAAGAGATGAAGGATCGGCCATATCTTGCACGCAAGGGAGAAATTTGATTGGTAATGAAAAGAGGGATATTGTCGAGAATGCTACAAGAGAGGAAAAAGGATCGGCCATATCTCAACTCATAGGGGAGATGCTTGGTTGATAATGGAAGGATGGGAGGTGCTCAAGGATGCTGCAAGAGAAAGATCGGCCATATCTTGCTTGTAGGTAGATGATTGATTGGTAATGGAAGGACGGAAGGTGGTCAAGGATGCTACAAGAGAGGAAGAAGGATTGACCATATCTAGCTCGCAGGGAGATCACTGGTAATGGAAGAACGGGGAGGGGGTCGAGTATGCTAGAAGAGAGGAAGGATTTGCCGTATCTTGCTTGTAGTCGAGATGCTTCATACCAAGTGTTACATCAATTACAAAGAGTTCTAGTCTACATCAGTAAGTAAATTGCGACAGATTTAAGAGAAGAATTCAATTGACAGAAAAAAAATCTCAATAAAGTATCAGCAAAATAAGAATCACTAAACATATTTTTTATATACTAGGATCAGAAACAAAATACAAGGGTTTACAGAACAAAACGAGGGTTAAAAATGGTCTCGACAAGTTATACATCCCTGTTTGAGCAAAAGCAGTTCGAAAAATTTTAAGCACCCCAAAAGCATTATTTCCGACAGTCTGATGTGAATAATAAACAATCAACAAAAGTTTCTATTTGATGAACAACTAATTCTGCCTATTTCACTTCCCAATATATGATAAAAATCATCTATCTTCAATGTAAAATCCAAAAGTAACCGGAGCTCTTTTTTTCTTCCTCGTATTTCCAGCAAAAGAATATGTTTTCCGGGCATTCCTCATAAAAGGCCGTTATAAGGATTGTAGGCTTGAATAGGCATACCTGAGCTGTGGGGATGGCCACTGGTTCCATACTGGTTTCCAAATGGGTTCCCGGCTTGTTGTGGGCCCATCATCATGATCTGCTGTTGCTGCTGGAACATGAATGCAGGGTTTTGGTGGGCCATGGCTGCCATCTGAACAGAAGGTGGTGCGGCCACTGTGTTGGAGGCGTAGAACGGGTCGTGTGCTGTTTGTGACATCATCGGATTGGACATTGGAACTTGTTGCCAGGGATTGTAGCTTGCATTCTGGTTACTTCTTCTGATTGCATCATCGTACAGGCTGTCTAGTGTAAGTAGGTCTAGCCCTCCCGCCTTTATCAATATAAAAAGCATCATTGTATAGCACATTTCAGTATGAGCATCTTCTAAGTTGATACAATGTTGAATGCATAAAAATGCGTAACAAAAATGTAAAGCTGTGGCGTTTACATACAGAGAAGAAACTAGAGCAGTGGTTTTCAGAAATTAAAACAGTTTTGACAGTAAAATAAATAAAATCCAAGAAGATAGCAAGAAGTACCAATTTGCTAGCAACTGTGGCACTCGCGTTCGAGCTTGGAGCTGTTACAAGTGCTAATTCCCAGCCCGTAGCTCCATTTGATAGATTAGGTCCAGTGGAACCTGGTTGTTCGGCTACGACTAAAATGGAAACAAGATTAGCATATTTCACTCATTAAAACTTCAAGGGGAATAAAGCTGATATAACATATTGGAAGTTGCAGCATGTTTGGATAAGCTTAAAATAAAGTAAAAGTTACTTTTGTTTCCAAACATGTATGATATGTTACTTTTTTAAGGAAAAAGAGTTGCTCATTTTAAAAGTATCTCTTACTTATTTCCAGTTTTGATCAGTAAAAATCATGTATGAAACTTGTTAACTTGTTAGTAAACTCAAAAAAAAAAATGTGAACGCAAGTCTACCTAAACCAAAACTTATAATTCATCACGCTCAGCAAGTTAGCAATGTTCCAATGTACTTCTACAGTTATATTTTCTACGTAACTTACCAGCTGGCACAATGGCTAAAGCCATAGCATTCTTCTCATCTAACTCCGAGGCAGCCGGAACAGGATCCTCCAGACCCTTTACAGCAAAGAAATTGATCATCAATAAAAGGTTGACAAAATTGTTCTTTTAAAAGAAAAATAAAAACTTCCATTCTAGTTAATTACCAATAAATCAGGTGGTTCAAAAACAGGAGCTTCCACTTTAACTGGTTCGGGTTCTGGTTCAGGCTCAGGTCGAGGTGGCGATGTTGTACGTTCTTCTTTCATCTCTGAATTCTTTTTATTATACTCTATGGGTAAGATCACCTTGGCCTTATCATCAGCCTGAATCCAATAAATTTAAGGTTTACCATACTAGTCTGAGTAAACGGGATTTTAAAAGTACTCTCAAACTAAGCATAAAATAGGGAGTTTCAATGAACACGTCCGTCTGTCCATAAGAGAGGCACATACCAAATCCTTGCGAGCTGTGGAAGATCGTGGTGCTTCTCTCACATAGTCCTCCATAGCTTGTAAAAATGATGCAGGAGGCTACATCATGAGTCAACAAAGCAAACAATATTAAGTTTTCAGGGTCTAAAGATATTAAGACAATATTTGAACCATCATCAAAAGGAATCTATGAATTTGAACCTGTTCAATCTTGATAAATCTTTCTCCGCGTCCAACGTCGAGGTTTTTACATACTTCGTAAAACTCTGACATTCTCTCAGCCTAGAAAAATGTTAAATTATAAGATTTTACGGTAAGGAAAACTATTTTCTCGACAATTTCTAGAAGTGGTTGAAAGGGAATAAATATCCTCTCCAAGGAATGGGATCATTTGCAATGTGCCATGTTTAAGACAGGCAGTGACTTGTTAACATCTTCAATATTTTCCATCTAATCAAAATTAAATATTTTAAACTCCCCCATTATTCAGTCACGGTATCTGCCAGCAGTATCCACCACTAGCTGAGGGGTATTTTGGTAGAACGGTTATATAAAATATTCTGTTCCGATGGGTCATTTTTATGGTACACTTCAAAAATGGAAAGAATCTGTTTTCTGCTGCTTGTACCTGCTGCCCAGCTCTCCGGTATATATCCAAAGCCTTAAGAGCATCATAACGTTGCATCTCAAAAAACTGTCGAATGAAGATGCATAAGTTGAATGTTTAACAAAAGAGATTTTTACAGTTTCTGGAAGTCAAAAATACCTTGTCAACCAAATTAACTGTACCGTCACTTATTGCATTGTAAATTTTAATGCTTTCCGAAGCAACCTACAGGAATACAAGAGAGAATCAAGAAATAAAAAAGGGAGGGGAAAAAAAAACAAAAAAAAGGCAATGCCATATGCAATTGACTTCTCAAGGCAAAGCATAAAAATCAGGACTTCTCTTACCATGGAAAGGGCCAACTGAATGACAAAATTGTGAACTGCTGCCCCTTGTGGCTGCATTATCATAATAATAACTCAAATTAATGGAATAAATATAAACGATAAAGAGTATATTCAATGTATAGAACAAGGTTAAAGAACATGACAACTGTTCCACCAATTGTTGAACTCATAAAACATGAAATTACCTGACAGCCAACGACACGGAACAGAAGTTGCTGCAAAGATGGTAACTGCTCAAGCAACTCCGGAGTGTCCAAATCTTTCGTCCTCTGAATCAGCATTTCGTTTAGAGGATAGTCAAGAAAGACAAAAGCAAAACTGCACTATGTAATCAACTTCTTCGAACAATATCCAAAAGAGAACTTTCTTATGTCATCTAAGCATGAGGTCAGGAAGGGAAAACGCCGGTTTAAGACATGTTTCATTTGACATGGATCAAGATCTTCAACTTCATGCAAACCAAGATAAAATTTGAAATTTTGAACTCAATATGTGATATAAACAAACAAAGTTCAAACAAACCCCAACTGGGAAAAGTTAGCAAAAATGAACAAGGGAAAGAACTTAGTGCCAACTTCTTTTGGACGTTGTAGAAATGAATTAAAAAATTTTAAGCAACTCAAAATCTCAAATAGATAGTGTTAAGGTCGGTGACTCAATATTAACCTAAAATAAAAATAAAAAATTCTTACCGGACGATCTGTCTCCACATCAAACTTCAGCACCCGGAAACATTCCAGTCTCTCCTCCAAAAATAATGCATAGGACCGTACCCAGGCAGAATAATCCCATGCTGTCCAAGAGATGCATTTTTAGTAACTGAATAATTTGCTTTCTAAAGATTCCAATAAACTAGTGAAAGAAAATAAAAACTATACCATTTGGACTGGAGTCATCCTTAAAATGAGCCATGTTAAGGAGATGACTTCGACTCCTACCATAATTTATAATTTCTTCTTGAAATGTGGGGTCCACCTCTCTCAATGCACGATGGATAACAATCAAAGTTTTCAAGGCAACCTAAAATGTAGGGATGAGGTTACAGACAAAGATAGGAAACAGTTAAGCATCAACTATGATGACTAGACAATTAGGAATATTAAAGATCACACAAGTAAAGCAATATTCAGTATAACCATGTCATCATGACCTTGGAACTAATGTCCGAGAACTAAGATATTGAGGTTGAAATGGCTATGAATACATATCATATATGAGCTGGTTAACAATTCTTCCCTCTGAATCGGGAACCGATCCAGGACCGGACTACAAGTTGAGCAAATATATAAAAATTTTAAAATTTACACAAACTTTTTTTTTTTTACATAAAAAATTGTTTCACTAAAAAATTGAAATGGGCGGGGACTGGACCTGGTCCCCCCCCCTACATCCATCAGTGCTCTCAATAATTGAAGCCGAGTATCTTCATATATGTATATACTCAAGCATACATATTTAAGCCATAACAGATGCAAAATCTTAGTGTGAGGCAGGGGCGGAGGTTAGCCCAGGCTTGCCCCTAGTCCATTTAGTTTTGTTAGGAAAAAAAAATTGTTGATTTCTTTCTATGTATCAGCCCAGCATTAAAAAAAAATAAAATAAAAAATTTGCACCCCCTTAGCTCCGCCCTTGTTGTGAGGAACAAGGCCAAATTCATACTAGAGCATTATATCAACAAATAAAACCTCCATGGCCACTTTCCTTCACCAACAGCCACAACAAAGTTCCAATTGAATCGTGAGATTAATAAGAAAAGAGAAAGCCAGGAAAAAGGAAAATTATAAGGAATTTGGTTTTCAAGGAAAAATGTACTTGTGAATATTATGTGGTAGAGAGAGATGGAGACATGTTGTTGGGGATTGGAAGGAGAAAAAGAGGCCAAGAAGCTTGAATTTGCACCACAATACAAATGTGCGTCAAACTTGTCAGCACCATAACCAACATTAGAAATCAATTTACACATTATTTTCAATCATTTCACTAAAATCATAAATAGAAACAGATAGTAAAAGGTCAGAAGGACCTGTTAAAAAGACACAATTATTGTTCATAATCTGACTCGTGTATGATTCAACAGCTAAAGCTCCATTTCGACGGAATTGGAAGGCTAACCAAGGATTTCTGATACCTTCACGGATCATTGAATTGGGATAAGAAAAGATTGAAGTTCTCGAAACGCTCATCACTCACCAAATAAAGAGTTGGCGAATTGATCGATCGATCAAAGACAACAATAACTGTCATTTCGGAGGAGGGGAAACCACATTTTTAGCATAAGAAGTTACTTTGACGTTAAACCAAATGAGAAGGATGAGACTCAAACCTGAAAGCTAGGACAGCTTCCAGGCCTTAGTATTTTCTGATATACATCGAAACTTACAAATCATTTTAACACATTCTCCATAAATTGGATTCAGACACATCCATTAACAAATCACATCAGATGTGTTATCACGTAGGAGGCACAAACATATTTTTCCTTTCCATTTCTTTATTGTCAGTCACAAGAATTCTCCATAACATCGTTATTTCATAATATGTAATTACAGTCTCGAGCACATACCGCCCAATTATGAGTCTTTGACAATCGTCTAGCAAGGGCATGTATGCAGTATGCTACATCAGCTCGAGGCCTGGTAGCCGATATAGCAGCAAAGATGGCTGAAAATAAGAATGCAGAAAACATAATCGGGCTCCCACTTCGGTGTATAGTCCAGTTTTAAGAAAATAAGCAAAAGATAGCTATTAGGATAGAAATTAGAATGGCCTCATACACTTGATGTGTGCCTACCTCTTATGTGTCTCTCCTTTGCAGGGCGCTCAACATGATTTGTTGCCTTAACAATGGCAATGTCTAATTCCTGTGAAAAGAATAATCTAATTAAAATCCAATACCAGTAAATAATTTAAATTTTAAATTTTGATAAGAACAAAGATTTGGTGATACCTTGTAGTCACTATTTATTTTCGCCAAGTTGACAGTGGTGGTATCTTTAAGAGCTCCAAGAGTTTTTCTTAAACTGCTCTGTGTTCCCCCTCCTGACATTCTCTCGCCTATTTACAAATTCTACAAAAAGTATTCAATAGATCGGTTATTAACAATTCCTCCTAATTAAATAAATCTCCATTTCCATAAGTAGAAACTTAAGATCTGGTAAAAAGTTTAGTCGAGTTGGGGTATAATAATTCATGAAATAATTTTTATCCAGCAATTCAATCTAATATAAACAAATCACAAGGATCTCAGTTTACCATAAAGAAAAAAGTACCAAGGAAAAAAAAATTAACATAAGGAAATTCATAAGCCAGTGCAAACCTCAGATAAATTCAAACAACTAAAAACCCCCAAAAATCACAAAGAAACAACTTCAAAAAATTAATAAGTTTGAGATAAATTACTTTTAAACACTTTTATAGCAATACAGAAAATCAGTTCTTCATTGCATTTTAGTATCCTATCGGAGGAGGATTACATATTCAACATCAAAACCTATTTTTATCAGAATCAAGAATCCAATCGTAAGTCTCATGTCTAAGTACAGAAGAAACCACGAACTAAATCAGAACAGAAAAACAAACAAGTAAAAATAGAAAATCACTACATTAACATAAACCCACAAAAATAAAAAATGATAATAATTCAAACTACCCACTAAAAGCTAATCTAGATGAACCCAAAAGATCCAATCTTTCATACTGTTATTGCCATAAACGCACCTTCTGTAGCTAAATCTTCAATACCCAAAAACTAAAAACGCAACAAATGCTCAAATACACCGTAAAAAAAAGAGGGATCCCAACAGATAAAACTCTGACCTGAAGCTGATAAATGAGGGTAGAGAGAGAAAGATAAAGAATATCTGTAGGAGGTGAACGTCTCTGTTTGTGGCCTGAAGAGGAGAAAAGTATCCAATAGTCAAAACTTTGAATCATTTTTGGTTGGCGATCGGCGTCATTATTTTACTTTTCCTATATATTCCTATAATCTGTGTAGATTATAATAGAATATATGAAATTTAAAGGGGCATTGAGCCAGTAAAAACTACACAACTTTTCATGATGATAAATAAATTATACCAAATTGACTTGTATTATACTTCTGGATTTCTTGCATTTTCTTTTAGTTTTTATGATAACAGACATTGATCAACTAATGTATTTCATTATGTAGTGTAGTTGGTATGATTTTCATTAATAGTTACCTATAATTATCTTAATGTAGGCAGACCCCTTTTTGGATTTGAATAAAAATTGATAAAATGCGTGATTAAAAATTTGTAGATTTGAAAAAAAAAAATTAATTTACTGATAAAACTTTCATCTCTAAATAAAATTGTAAAAGCGATTAAATATTATCTTAAATATTATATAAGAAATTTAATACTAGTTAAAAAATAATTCAAGATTAGTAACAAACTTCCAACTTGTAACACTAAAAAATATATATTTCATAAACTTAATTATAGACAAAAATTTCGCCGATAAGTAAAGTAACAAAAATATAAATTATAACGTTATAAATGAAATATAAAAATATTATAAACAATAATGTTGTCAACATCGGCGAATATATGATTTTTTCGTCGATGATAATTTATTTATTTAAGTTTTATTATAATTGTTTAAAATGTTCTCTATAATAACTTTTTTTCTAAGACTCTTAAATAAATTAATTCGCCTGCATCAGCAAAGGTAGTAGGTTTCTTATGAAGACAACATAAATATATTGACTTTATTGGCTTCAAATTACATTACAACATTATTTACCGTTTGTCTTGTCACCCTTTAAAATATATATTTTTTTTAATTTTCATACTCATTTTCAATCGCACGTTCCTATAATAAAATATTTTTCACATAAATTCAATATTTTTTGCTTTTTAATGACTCATTTAAAAAAAAAAACCACTATTCAAAAATATTTTTTTAAAAAAATAATGGACATAATAGGAGCTTAATTTTATTTGATTTAGTTAAAAAAATTAATTTTAATTAATTTTAATCTCATATTTAATGAAATTCACATTTTTTTATTAAATTTTCAAATGCAATTATCAATTTTATCAAAAATTATTTTTAATTATTGCAAATAATAATTAATTTAATTTAACCATTAAATCCCTGTTTGTTTGCCAGTCATTTTCAATTACGCATTTTTATTATAAAATATTTTACAAATAAATCTAAATTTTTTTCCTACTTTTTAATCACATATTTTTCAAAAATTTACTATTTTAAAACTCATTTTCATTGATTTACAATGGCAGATAAACAAGGTGTAAATATGTTTCTGGAAGGTCGCGTCAGAATACGGACAGTTTACTTACGGTAATGAAACGAAATTTAAAAAAATCACGAGCCGTCAGATTTGACGGTGACTAGATTGATCAAATTGGAGTTGACTAACGTTGATTGGTGGGTTCATTTTTCTCAATATGACTTTGGCATTTGGCATTTGCTATTTGTACGTACGTCAGGTGATACACCCTCTCTTATTAAAATTTTAATATATTTTTCTTTTTTTTTAATTACACGTTGTTCAATACAATAATATTACGTGTAAATAAAAAAAAAATTCTTCTTTTTAACAATACATTCTCCCAAAAATTACTATTTTAAAATACATTTATTTTCAAAAATGTCATTATAATGGAGGCCAAATAAGGCCTATTGAGAGGAGGCATGTACACTCGATGTACATTTATCTTTTGTCTGCATTTGAAAATTGGGATTTAACAAGTCAAACTTTTAACAAATTGAGAAATGTTATACTTATATACTTGGTACACAATCTCCTTCACAACTCTCTCACATGTGTGGGACCCACAATGGAGCATACACACATATAAGAGGATTGTGTACCAAATGTGTAAGTATATCATTTCTCAACTTTTAATCCCCATTTGACTCTCTTTAATGGAGTTTTGGCGCCTCTTTGTCCTTCGTTAAAATAAGTTTTTTTGGAAAAAATAAATAAATCTATGTTTGTATTATAAAAGAGAGAAAATAGAAGAGAGAAGAAAAGTCAATAAACTTGTGTGTAATTTATTGAGAATCGAGACCAGTATTTATAGGGTATAAAATGAGAGTTACAATTGGAATGAAATATACATTCTGAACTAGATAAAACTTATCTCTGTGTCATGATAATACTAAATAATCATCAATAATCATCTCATTATTTTACAACACTCCCCCTTTGATGATTATTTGTATTATAACTGCCTCGTTAAAACCTTGTCTGATAAAAACCCAATGGGACAAAAAAAATCAAACGAAGGAAAAAGAGTACAGTTGTTTTGGAGTATA
>CAIGRF010018004.1:11378-27844 GCA_903798235.1 Fraxinus ornus
ACCATAAATAAATATATCATAAACCTAATGAAACTTCTAGAAAACAGCATCCAAAGCTTGCCGGTAGAGGCAACTTATTTGAGACTGAGTGTAATTGCCGTTCTCTTATGGACTATCAATTCTTACAATGTTTGCAATGCTATAACTTGTTAAAGGGAAAAGAAACTCACTCGATGACACATGGGCTCCCAAGCTGACATATTTGGGAGAAGAGCTTTTCGAATAAACCATGTTGTTTTGTCAGTTGGAATCAGCAGCACAGTCTCGAGGCTGCAAGAAAATTCTATTTTCTGAATAGAGACTACTATCAATTAGCAGAGTAAAACAAAATGTAAATACCCATATAAATATAAGTAAAAATGATCAGAAGCTTCAGGGACTGTTTCCTCTGGAAATATGAAATGCAAAATTCTCCAAGTCAGATTTATACCATAGAAGGCATAAAATATGGTAGTATCATCCAAAACTTGAGAAAAAGAGGATGGAGACTCAGGAAAAATGTTGAGCTATTGATTCATCAAAAAGTAAAAATTAAAAGAACAAACTGCTGCTAACTCCAACAGACAATTGGGTCAAAACATCAGTAGCTTTAAATATCACGAATTGCCATTTGTGATTTTTCAGAGATGTAGAAATTGGGGAACATTTACTAAACATAAATATGAAAATAGGATGGAATCTGACCTTGAAATCTTTATAGAAGCATAACTGAAGTTCCTCCACAGCGTCACCTCTGCATTGAAGTTCTGAAGTTGCATGGAAAGCAGTCTGAATGGCAGAAATCTATGATGCACCGACACGGACACGAGTGTCCGACACGATACGTGTCGGACACGTCGACACGCGATTTTTCGAAAAAGTTCTGACACGATACGTCGTCGACATGTTGATTAAAATATTATTCTTTATTTTTTTTATTATTTTTTTTAAGCGAATATTTTAGTCTTTTCTTGCAATTTTCGTATAGCAAGAAACTTTTTTTTTTATGATGGAGCGTGTAGCAAGAAACTGAGAAAGGGGATTTGGCTTTGATTTTTAAGTGGGGGTAATATGGTAAAAGTTTACCTCCTTTTCAGATTGATAGAATACATCTCTCTTGTTTTTAAGTTGAGGGTAAAATAGTAACTCAAGTTGACATAATTTACATTTACTCTTCCAGACCTTAGACCCGCCTCTCTCTCTCTCTCCTTCAACAAAATAGGGTTTACTATTCTTCTTCTTCTTCAGCCGCCAGCTTCTTCCAGTCTTTGTTTCTCCTTCAACAAAATAGGGTTTATTATTCTTCTTCTTTCTCAGCCGCCACTTGCTATTCTTCCTCAATCACCGACTGAAATGGCAGCATGAACAGTTCTTCTTCCTCATGCTGACTGTTACTTGAAGAGTTCCACAATACTTGAGTTTTCAGCTACTTTCTTCAGTTTTCTTTACATCGGATACGCCATAAGGGCCTCCGACACGTATCGGCGACGTACCGGTGTCCGATACTTGTCGGACACCGATACGTTGACACCGGCAGCGTGTCGGTGCTTCCCAGATGTTAAGACATGGACAAGGTATACGTGTAAAGGCTACAACCACAGACTTTCCGTTTGATAGCCAAATGAGAGGTATATATACTGATTTTTGCCAAGATAAGTCGGCTTTAAAAAATCAGACTTCACTCCTTTCATATGTTATCGGGTTGTATATGCCATGTAATACAAGTTGGAGCCTTGTTGACCACGTGCTTATGCCAATGAGAATGTCCAATTCAGCCCATTGGATTCTGTGTCAATTTGACATTCAACATATGTGCCTTCATGTGTATAATTCATACCACAAGGTTGTTAGGAAGGCTTTAGTACTTGAGGCTGTTAAACCATTTTCTGATATAATTCCTCATCTTCTTTTTCACACTGGTTTCTTTGAGGGAAAAGGCATTTCAGAAAAAGATGCTTTGAAACCATTGGTTGTAAAAATGGTTCCAAAACTTCCACAGCAGAATACCGGGTTAGACTATTTTTCTAAGGATTTTTTTTTTTGTTTTCATTTGATATTCATGTATTTAATTATCTAAATTACTTTTCTTTTGTTATGCAGTGGAGATTGTGGAATTTTTGTAATTATGTATGCTCAGTACTTCATTAATGGAATGTTAAAAGAATTGCCAAAGACATTTAACATTCCACATGCTAGAAGAAGCATTGCTGCTCAATTATATGCTTATGGGAAGAAGAAGCAAGATGAGGAATATGATACAGATAATGAATGGCTGTCAAAAGAGATTGATTAGCGATATGTTGTTGTCAAAGGAGATGGATTAGTGATAGAGAAGAAGATGATTTTGAGGAAGTGGAGACATGTCTTGTAATGAAATGATTGATTTTAGTTAGAATATTTTGTTGATGCATTAATGACTGATGTAACGAACATGTGTTGTTTACAATATCAATGGAACATGGATATTGGTAATGTTGCTGATCAATATTAGTACTAGCACCTAACAATTGTCACTTTTTGCTAATACTTCGGAACAGGGATATTGGTGAAAGTTATGTCACAATTTTTTTAACAAAAAAGTGACACACCGTCACTTTTTGCTAAAAAAGCGACACTGTCAATTTGTTCACTGTAACTTTTTGTTAAAATGGATGGTTTTCATAAGGAGAAGTCAAAACAAGAACAAATAGGGGAAAACTCAAGCACGGTGCAATTTTTTATGTCGGTTATATAGTTTTGTCTGGGAGTTTTGTTTTTAACATTTGCACATTGTCACTTTCTTAGCTAAAAGTGACACTGTCACTTTGTTTACTGTCACTTTTTTGTTAAAAAAACAAAAAAAGTGACACTGTCACTTTTGAACAAAAAGAGACATGCTGAAAGGCTCAGTGGACGATGCTAGAACCTAGTCCATTTATTAACTGTAGATCCAATGTCAATGGAGTATGATATCCATTGTCACGTACATGTACACATGACAACATTTTTTAACAAAGTTGTATCCATCAAAATCCATCGTCACTTTTTTTAACCAAGTCACATAGATAATAAACTTCAAAATTAAAAAAAAAAATAAAGCATTCTAAAACTAAAAAATGTAAGTAATCTAGTTTCATATGATGTCTTCCAACTTCCTTTTCTTTTGTGGTTTCTTTTTCCCATTTGTTGGATTTTGACATGATCTACGATTGTGGCCCCTAATTCCACATCTCCCACATTTTGCACTTTGGATTTTCTCTCGTTTTGATGGCATTCTTTTTTCTTTAGGTCGTCCGGATTTTCTTTTTTGATCAGGAGCCAAGACTACTCTTGCTTTTACCTCTTCTGGTACATTCCAGTCATTGTGATCTCCAAGTGGAAAAATTGCTCCCATATATGTTCGAATATACATATCTGTTGTATAATATACCGAACAATATGAATATGAATCTCCCTTTATCTTTGCAATAACTGCAAGTGCGTGTGCACACGGAATCTTGTCTACTTGGAATTGGTTGCATGTGCATGTTCTTTCTTCCATGTTCAACAAATATGAGGCACAACCATCATTAACCTGATACAATATCGAACTTGAAGTTGATACCTGTTTGCAAAAATTGTCACTATTTTATATTAAAGGAAGATTTAAAGTGAAAACTCAATATGTATAAAGGCTACAAACCATGTTATATAAAAAATCCTAACATAAAATAACAAAACAACAGGTTTATAGTATTTTACCTTCATTTTTTTTGACTCCACGGACTTTTCTCTCAGTTTTTTCTCTTGTTTGGTGGAAAGTGTTGTGAAGGTTGCCCGTGCATCATTTATATGCTTTACAAACCATTCTTGCAACAAGTATCTTAACGATTCCAATAAAGGCTCTATCGGACAACCTTTTGTTGCTTTTGTTACCGAATTTACTGACTCAACTATATTTGAAGTCATTGTAGAAAATCTGTTGTTTGTCATGTAAGCCCTTGACCATTTCTCATAACCAATATCTTTCTGCACAAAAAAAGTGACACTGGGTAAAAAAAGTGACAGAGTGTCACTTTTTTAACAAAAAGCGACAGAGGTTATTATAGAACATACCAAATGTGATCGAATCCCTGTATTGATTTCATCAAGTTGTTTCATATGGAACTCAAAATCATTCTTAGAAAAAAGTATTAACACTTACAAACTTTTTAAACAAAAAAATGACATTTTGTCACACTCGGTTAAAAAAGTGACAGAGTGTCACTTTTTTAACAAAAAGCGACAGAGGTTATTATAGAACATACCAAATGTGATCGAATCCCTGTATTGATTTCATCAAGTTGTTTCATATGGAACTCAAAATCATTCTTAGAAAAAAGTATTAACACTTACAAACTTTTTAAACAAGAAAATGACATTTTGTCACTCTCGGTTAAAAAAGTGACAGAGTGTCACTTTTTTAACAAAAAGCGACAGAGGTTATTATAGAACATACCAAATGTGATCGAATCCCTGTATTGATTTCATCAAGTTGTTTCATATGGAACTCAAAATCATTCTTAGAAAAAAGTATTAACACTTACAAACTTTTTAAACAAAAAAATGACATTTTGTCACACTCGGTTAAAAAAGTGACAGAGTGTCACTTTTTTAACAAAAAGCGACAGAGGTTATTATAGAACATACCAAATGTGATCGAATCCCTGTATTGATTTCATCAAGTTGTTTCATATGGAACTCAAAATCATTCTTAGAAAAAAGTATTAACACTTACAAACTTTTTAAACAAAAAAATGACATTTTGTCACACTCGGTTAAAAAAGTGACAGAGTGTCACTTTTTTAACAAAAAGCGACAGAGGTTATTATAGAACATACCAAATGTGATCGAATCCCTGTATTGATTTCATCAAGTTGTTTCATATGGAACTCAAAATCATTCTTAGAAAAAAGTATTAACACTTACAAACTTTTTAAACAAGAAAATGACATTTTGTCACACTCGGTTAAAAAAGTGACAGAGTGTCACTTTTTTAACAAAAAGCGACAGAGGTTATTATAGAACATACCAAATGTGATCGAATCCCTGTATTGATTTCATCAAGTTGTTTCATATGGAACTCAAAATCATTCTTAAAAAAAAGTATTAACACTTACAAACTTTTTAAACAAAAAAATGACATTTTGTCACACTCTGTTAAAAAAGTGACAGAGTGTCACTTTTTTAACAAAAAGCGACAGAGGTTATTATAGAACATACCAAATGTGATCGAATCCCTGTATTGATTTCATCAAGTTGTTTCATATGGAACTCAAAATCATTCTTAGAAAAAAGTATTAACACTTACAAACTTTTTAAACAAGAAAATGACATTTTGTCACACTCTGTTAAAAAAGTGACAGAGTGTCACTTTTTTAACAAAAAGCGACAGAGGTTATTATAGAACATACCAAATGTGATCGAATCCCTGTATTGATTTCATCAAGTTGTTTCATATGGAACTCAAAATCATTCTTAGAAAAAAGTATTAACACTTACAAACTTTTTAAACAAGAAAATGACATTTTGTCACTCTCGGTTAAAAAAGTGACAGAGTGTCACTTTTTTAACAAAAAGCGACAGAGGTTATTATAGAACATACCAAATGTGATCGAATCCCTGTATTGATTTCATCAAGTTGTTTCATATGGAACTCAAAATCATTCTTAGAAAAAAAGTATTAACACTTACAAACTTTTTAAACAAGAAAATGACATTTTGTCACACTCTGTTAAAAAAGTGACAGAGTGTCACTTTTTTAACAAAAAGCGACAGAGGTTATTATAGAACATACCAAATGTGATCGAATCCCTGTATTGATTTCATCAAGTTGTTTCATATGGAACTCAAAATCATTCTTAGAAAAAAAGTATTAACACTTACAAACTTTTTAAACAAAAAAATGACATTTTGTCACACTCTGTTAAAAAAGTGACAGAGTGTCACTTTTTTAACAAAAAGCGACAGAGGTTATTATAGAACATACCAAATGTGATCGAATCCCTGTATTGATTTCATCAAGCTGTTTCATATGGAACTCAAAATCATTCTTAGAATATGCTCTCACAGCTCTGTTGAAATGCTCTGCAATATTCTTTCCTTTTTTCTTCCCACCAAAAGATGACTTCAAGTTCTTTAACAAGTGATAGGAACATAGACCATGCATTGCATTCTCATACACCTTGTGAATTGCATTTTTTATGCTTGCATGTCCGTCTGAAATTATACACAATCCTTCTCGCTCACCATAAGCTTCTTTTAACATAGTTAAAAACCACTCCCATGAATCATTAGTTTCTAAATCACCAACTCCAAAAGCTAATATGAAAATATTGTTGTTAGCATCTTGTGTACATGCAGTGAAAAGTGTTCCGCCATAGTTGCCTTTTAAGAATGTAGCATCTATTACTATAACTGGTCTACAATACTTCCACCCTTGAATAGATGCTCCTAATGCCATGAAGAGGTATTTGAATTTGTTGTCCTGATATGTCTCAATTTTTGTAACTGATCCGGGATTTGTTTGTTCTATCATGTACAAGTATTCTGGAAGCTTTCCATATGACTCTGTGGGATCTCCTCTCACCAATTCCAATGCTTTCTCCTTAGATCTCCAAGCTTTTTCATAACTCATCGACACTCCATACGCATTCATCATGTCATTCATAATGTCCGAGGGAGTGTATGTTGTTTTTGTCGAGATATACTTGTACATGATGAATTCTCCTACTGTTGAGCTGGTTGCTTGACGATGATCTCCCAAAATGATGTTATTTGAGCATATATGATCATTTTTAATATACCTTATCTTGAACATATCTGTTCCACCAAGTTTTGAAGCTCTAAAAGTCCATTTACACTTATCATCAATGCACTTCAAAACATATTCTCTCTTGTCCGACTTACTTACCTTAAATTGGAAGTTATTGTGTATCGCATATATCGAAATACTTCTCTTAACCAATGTCTTGTTCTTGAACACTTTATCTTTTGAAATTCCATCCATAGTAACTACTGAAATGATATCACTGCCTCCTTCATTCGTCGTTTCTTCAACTCCCGATATACTATTATATACATCAACAGCAATTTCTTCCATACTGGGTAATTTCTGAACTGATGTCATAGAATTATCAGTTACAACATCACAAAACTGCAACATCATATCATTTTTTTCAAAATCAACGGCCTCCAAACATTGTATAGCATCAACAAATTCAGATTCGTCACTTTTTGATACCATTGTCACATCTATGCACAATGGAAAGCTTGCAAGATCTTTATCCTTCATCTTGAGCTCCAAATAAAATGTTAGAGAAATATCATCTGAAATCTCCATCAAAGGTAGATTTTTCTTCACTCTATATTGTACTTTTATTCTCTGTGTTGATGAACTTAGTTTCATCACAGAAAATATCATGCTTTCAAGGATGTTGAATGTGCAATCCATTGGGACTATAATTCCGGCCATTTTGTCACTTGTATATTCATTATCTTGTGTCCATTTGCCTCCATAACAAATGAACACATTAATTTTATCCATACCTACAAAAAGATTACAAAGAAATTGTGTGAGACTTTTTTAAAAAAACAGTGACAGATTGTCACTTTTTCATAGAAAAGTGACAGAATTCATAAACATCTTGCATGGATCAATGTAATTGATTTAAATTTTTTTTTCTCATATGTATTAACATAAAATAGAGTGTAATTGCTTGAATTGGTATGTTCAAATTTCCAAAAACGCACATGTATGCATCTAGTTAATGCTCCAATGAGATACTGTGACTTTTTTTTGAGAAAAGTGACAGAACGTCACTTTTTCACATTATTCTTTTGTCAAACACATTGCATGCATCAAAGCAATTGCAATTGATTCAAAGCTAATTTTCCATATGTAGTAATCCTCATATCATTTTCGAAACATCTTATCATTCAAATGAAGCTTACACTAAAATCTACTCAAAACACAAATAACTTCAACAATGCTAATGCACAATTGATGCGCTGGATTCCATAAAATTCATGTTTATGGAATCCAAATTCACCTTGTTGTGTAAAATTAGATGGATTTAAACTTACAATTCTCTTTCCTTGATTTTCTGGAGAGTTTGCGTCGAAATAAAGAGATAGTAGGCACTTTCCAGGTAAAGGTTGTGGCCAACTACCGACTTGATGTGCTGAACCTGTGGAAGAGTGGAAGATTTCTCCTTCTTCCTTTCAGTTTTCCTTTGATTTTTGCGTATTGCAGCTGCAGCTTCTGTGTCTTGAATAGGTTTCAGAGTTGAGCCGTATTTTTTACGGTAAATTATATATAATTACCACTTCCCCCTAGTTTATCATGATTTTTCAAAACAGCCCCAAAATATAGGGTATTTCTGTAATTGCCCCAATAAATTTTTGTTATGTTTCTTCAACTTAGCTGTTGGGCCATTGCAATATACGGGCTTCGCTAGTTCAAAACTACCACGACCATGCCCAAACTCGTGTATCACATTGAACTGACTGTTGGGATGTTAAAAGGGTGATTTTAACATTGGAAATTATTTTAGTGGACAAGATTAGACGAGGTCCCTTTTGATTTAGCTAAAAACAATGATAAAATTGTAAATCAAAATAAAAAATTAATTTTAATCATACATTTCATGGGATTCATAACTTTTTAATAAAAATATTATTTTTAACTATACCAAATGTCCTTATCCGACGAGGCTCCAAATATCGGCCACGTGAAGGTCAGTTAACGAAGCAACCCAAGTCCGCAAGTCACGTCGCTATCCTATCTAGCCTAATCGAGGCCATCAAACATGTAATCGAAGTGATGGTTCACCTTGACCAAGGTGTCATATAGAGACCAACCCTGCATGATTAAGGCGAGGTGTCACGACTTGCTACAGAACAAATCCGAAGCGAGTAATCCCTTAACATGAGAAGGAATCTTATTACTTCACCCTATTTCGAAAGATCTTTCGTTCAAGGTCTCGAGTGATTGATCATCTCTACAACAAACGATGTTCAGAAAACTTGTCGATGTCAAGCCTACTCCATAGGGTGGCCATTTTTCTGAATTATTAAATGCGTCTAAACCCATAGAATAAATACATGGAAGAGACACCTCGGTTATTAAGATGAGGCTACATGTCCTTTCATCCAGTGATAACTACTTCAGATTTTTCACTATAAAAGCTCACATGTGGGTCATTTGAAGGTAATGCAATTTTATACACTCAATGGTAATATTGTCCACTCTTGTTTTTTCTATACCTGGTGCCCTCACACATTTGTGGCTCAATCTTCCGTTTAGCCTATACCTGAATATATTTAAAAGTTGACTGACTTGACTATTAAAGTGCTAATGACCATCTCCTCCACTATTAGAGAATGTCACGTACTTCAAATAATTTGTCCAAGTGTTTGGAGCTTTACGCTTGAACATGAGTGAAATCGAGATCGGTTGATATCGATTAGAAACCAAGGTCAACACCAAACATGAGCAAGGTATTTTATTGTATTGCGATCAATTCCCCATTACCACAATGATTCCCTCTCGAAGTGTTATGTTGAAAAAATGAACTAGCTAGCATTGCAAAGCCAATCAAACGAACATGATAATAATTAAGGCATAAGTGTCAGCGAGTCAATAATACCATGAAGGGATCGAGCTCGTTCTGCTCATACCAAAATATTGTCGAAATCACATATGAAAGATAATATGAACAATTATGGTCTTGTGACAGGGATTGCTGACATGGAGGGGGTGACAGCATGTGGTGGCAGAGCAAGATTGGAAATTGTTTTTTTTTTTCCCGTTCAAATTGTCCAATTATGTATTGACACGTGTCTCTCCTGTCGTTGAGTTTGTCTTAAGCCTGTCATTGTAGCAATATTGTAATATAAATGTGTCCATGCTAGTATAATCAATGCATATCAAAGTAACTTGTCTGACAAAAATTATGGATCAATAAAGTTATTAAAGTAGATCGATAGGTTAGTTCTAGGAAAAGTTAAACAAAACTTGGTCTTGTCCTATCAGTATAATTGGATTAGTAGACACTTGACCAGCCATTTATACACTTAAACCGGTCGATTTTCAGGTGGGTTTCATTGAAACACAGTGAACCAGTTTGTTCAATTGGGTTCCGAGAATTTACAAATGTCCAACAGATTTTTTGAAGATTTAGAACATGGATTGTCGAGTTTCAAAACAGAGATACTAGCTTGTTAAAGTTATGATTTTCCACTAGGCTACCCACATTATTTGGACTACGTTTCGCCTGCTAATTTATAATATATTAAATATCACATCAAATGATTCGAAGTGAGAATCATTTTTTTAACGATTCTAGCTCTACTACAATTAAATTATTTCAAGAATACTTTACTTTTCATTTTTCAATACGTATTTCATTTATTTAATCATTTGAACAATATGATCATGAATTATTTTGTTAACTATTTAGTCATCATCAATGTACATTTGAAGATTCATTTCACTTGTGTACTTTCAGCACATGAAACCCAATTATATATTGTAATAAATATTACAAAATTCTTGTTCATATATGAATCCCCTTAATTCTTAATTAATTAATATTCATTTTCATTTATGCAGTTTTTTGTTATTAATTCTAATTATAAGTTAATTAAAATTTTAATTTAAGAATACATTTTATTATTCACTTCTATGTATGCTAAATTAGCATTCAGTTTCACTTAATTAAAAATTTAATTATATTCGTTTAATATAAATGATTTAACATTCATTGTCTCCTTGATATTATTTCCAAATTAATTAATATTCACATTAATTTATGTATTGTATTTGCTTTAACCATTTAACCATTATTTCATGAATTATTTTATCAATTATTTAGTTACCATTAATGTACATTTGACAGATTCATTTCACTTGTATACTTTCACCACATGAACTTCAATTACAAATTGTAATAAACACTACAAAATAATTGTTCATGCATTTATTCCCAATTATTAATTTTCAATTAATTACTATTCACATTCATTTAATTAATATTCATCTCCAAATATTACTTTTACAGTACTTATAAAATATTTTAAAATAACGTGAAACATACGTTCAACCGTAACTAGTATATAATATCAAAATGTATTACTCGAGATTACAATATTTTTATATTATTTTAAATATTTATTTAAAACAAACAAAACTTCATAGGAAATAGAAATGAAAACGAGTGATAATTTAACTACCAATATATAAACATAATTTAATGATAGGAGCTCGATTTCTTTAAAATCTTGTATAAACCGATAAGAAAATAAACAAAAGAGATTAGATGTGCAAATAATAGTCTAAAATAAAATAAAGGAAAAATCCGAATACTATACAAACTAATAAACTTAAACTAAATACTTTGTTCCTCGAGAGCGGTGTCAAAAACTTGTTTGTGCAAAATCCACAAGCTATAAAATCGTTGCCAAGAAATAGATTTGATGAGTTGCGAGTATCATCCCATATGGAATAAATTTAATTCAAATTTATTAGTTTTGTATGGAATTTGAATTACGTAAACAAAAGAGATATTTTCATTTGAATTTATACTAAATTATCTATGAAAGTGGTAAAAATTATTTTTGTATCAAATTATGAATGATTGTATTGGATTTCGAATCTATCTATTACTATCTATTTCAATTTTTAATTTGTGATCTAGTTCTGTTCATATATTTTTGACAATCAATAAAGTTATGATATATAATTTTTTTCCAAGACAAATTAAATCAATCTTAACCATGACACGAATCATTTTCTAATCCGAATTCGAATGATTATAATGCATTAATGTTTAGAATCTATTCATAATCCGAATTCGAATGATTAGAATGCATTAAGGTATATATTGTCTACATGATTACATACGTGATAAATGTTATACCTAACATTTATTGCACATATGTTAATTTTACTGCTTTTTGAATTTATTATGAGTCTCTCAATGCTACAACCATTAATTAATTATCTAATTGGTGGCCAAACAATTAAATAATGCAATGAGTATGCAAAATTAATCAAGAAACGCAAAAAATAAACTAAATGACTAGCCTTGAATTAAAACAAATCAATAATAGGGTTCATCTTCATCTAATACAAAACGGATCTACTCTAGCATACTTTTAAATAAATTAAAAGAAAAATAATAGAAAAATATAACTTAGATCATCAAAGAATGTAAAAAATGTTGATCTTCAATTTTAACATTGATTTTTTTCAAAAATCTTAAATGTAATTTGCTTCAATTCGTGCTAGGGTTTGATCCTCTTTATCAAAATATTGCAATTTGACCCTTATTATCGATGAATTTGATGATATTATTGTATATGAAGAGGCAAGAGAGAATTTTGCAATGTGTAGCTCTTATTTTGTATTTATAGAGGTAGAAATATGTCAAAATCATGTCAAATTTGAATTCCAAAAGAGTTTAAATTGCGAAAGGAAACTTTTGATTCATCTGAGAAAATAACCCCTCCGTACGCAAGCATAACTACCACGCACACACCATTGAACCAAATGGCTTTTGTGAAAACAGGGCTCCACACGTGTACCATGAATTTCTCACACGTACGCTGGTTAGCATTGGTTCGTCCTTAAGCATGTTTTAGTACTTTAGTCATAAATTTTTCTTCCAATATCTAATTGAGATGATTCAAACTGAGTTGGAAAGTTAACTCAAAGGGATATAATTATTCTACATGTAAAATTTTTCTAATTTGAACATTTGCTATTTAGAAAACGGATTTCAAGTTGAGGCTAAAAATTTAGAACATAAATTTTTCGACTGGAAATTGATTTGTGAAAATATTTCAACTATATTTCACTCATTTGACCTCCAATTGCTTCTAATTAATCATATATGATCTTCAATCATCATTTGATCCGAATCAACTATTGAATTACACTTTGATCTCCAAATTTTGGATTTCTTTCGCATTGCTCTTTTCGTTTCTTTCTTCCAATTCTACTAGTTTGTATTGAATTGTACCTAACAAACATAATTAAAATATAATTAGGCTATACCACATTCAAATCGTTAACAAATACTCCAATTTAATGGCCTAGATAAGTCTATACAATTATTTTCAAAATACATTTTTCTCTTCTTTTTTTTTTTTCAATAATACAATTTTCAATAAAATAATATTACATGAAAATTCAAAACTTTTCTTTATTTTGAACCATATATTTTTCATCAATTTACTTTTCCAAAATGTATTCTTNNNNATATTTATGCAATTTTTTAAAATTGTTTTCTACTTCTCAACGTGACTATATTCTCTAATCGGATAACATTCAGATCGAATTTGATAACTATGTCTTCAATAATTTGCAAAAAAAAATATTGAATTGTTATAACATGTTAGTGAAGAATTCAATCTTAAGAACTAGGGCATTTAATTGTAAACTCGTGAGCTCGATCTCAATTGAACCTTATTTAATCCTGGACTTTTCTTTTCTTTTCTATACACACTAATTCTTAAGAATTGTGTTATTTGTACATTCATTTCCTACATCTTTGTTAAAATTGTATGATGTGTCAAAATCGAGACAATTAATTGTTTTAAGTATTGTTGAAATCAATGACAAATATTAATTGTGTGCCAACTCAATGTTAAAGAAAATGTGAACTATGATGTACCAAAGTCCAAAACTGAATTTTTAAAGCATTGGTCAAGACACGCAAGAGACGCCCACAAGGCGACGTCCTTCCGAATTCCAAGTTATGATTGTGACTTGGACTCCCATTTTAGGGCTTGGAGGACATGCGATCTACTGGAAGTTACTCTTGTTTATATAAAATCCTCAACCATTTCCACTTCAGGCAGCGACTCTAACCAAAATCCTTTCTATGCACGGAGTAAATTGACTTTCCCTATTCGAGTAAAATTGCGCACTACTACATTTGGAGATAATTCCACAAAACTAAACAGGTTAACATTAACCATGGCCACAATTCTAGAATTTTTTTTTTTCTACAAAAGGTTTGAATTCCAACCAAACTATACTTCCTCATGTCAATACCGAAAGTATTATTTGCATGCAAGAGCCATTTAAAGATTGTACAAATAGGAAGCAAAATCTTCAAATATCAAACAAAAATGGATCATCATAGTCCCAAATATTTGCCGTTGGATACTCATCATCATTAGTCAATGGCCATAAAGCCGGAGAGGAGGCGGAAACAGTCACCACCGGATCTGAAATGTCAGGCGCCACCAGAGGTTCAGTGAGGGCTTGAGAAAAGCTTGGCGCAACTGTTGTAATTGAGTTGATTTGATCGTACATACAATAGTTCTGACGCTGCTGAGAATGCAAATCTTGAAAATTTTGCTGTTGATGATTATTATGGTTTGGAATTGTGGGTCCAGACTCAATATTCTTCAGGTCACTTGGTCCGTACCTTTGATGCGCTAACCCCAGGTTTTGTGTACTATGCACTATGTTAGGGTGCTGTTCGATGGGGTAAAATCCATTCGGCACATAATTTGCCACCCCTCCGTAGGAGGCGACAGGCGGTAGAAGTGGTGGAGTTGAGAATGTAAGGCCAAAGCCAGACGGGCGAGGCAGTAAAGGACGGAGGTTTTGAGTGGAAGAATACGAAGAAGAACGGGAGGAAGATTGGCCAGATGCGCCATCACCACCACTGTCGCTTGCACTACCGCCACCACATGAGGTTTGTAGATTAAGCTGAGCCCTTGACCCATATAGAATAACGGCTGCACGGTCATACGCTCTGGCTGCATCCTCCGCCGTGGCGAACGTTCCGAGCCACCGCCGAGTTCTCTTTCTGGGCTCACGGATCTCAGCAACCCACTTGCCCCAGCTCCGCTGCCTTACTCCTCTATACTTAAACTTTCCATTATCCGGCCCTCCTTTGCCTTTACCTTTCTTGTTGCTCTTGCTATTATCAACGCCAGTACTAGTGGCGCTGTCACTGCTAGTGGTAGCGTTGGAAATTGCAGAAATTGGGTGGCCACTAGTGATAATAATGTTAGGGTTATTGGAGTCTACACCGGCGCTCATATTTGGTTGATTTTGTCTCGTTGTGTGTTTACCCAATTAGTCAAGAGGGAGGACAGTAAAAGTGGTGTAGGGTGGTGGTTTGCAGTCGCGCAACGCTGTAAATGGTGGATGAGGGCGGTGCTCATAAGGACATTACATGTTCATTTATATACACTTTGAATGCCCCCTCGTGAAGAAACATATAGAATTATCGAGATAAAATATTTACAAAATCTGTTGTAGGATTATAATATGGCATTATATTTTCATTTTGTAATATAATTCTGTGATTATTATTATTATTATTTTGTATGAATTGTGTTGTAATGTAATTAATTACTTCATTTTAAATTATGAAAATCTTATATATTTTGGTAGCCAAATGATGGTGGTTAGTAGAAGGTGGACCACAATTATTTCTTGACATCTTTCTTGGTCACAGTAATAGTCATTGATAGGAAGAACATGTCAGTATTCTCGATTACTCAATCCGTCTTATTTATATAGACTTATTTTGTTTTTCATACAAATTAAGAAATTTTATTTAATATTATTGGAAAAATAATTTTTCCCAAAAACTTTCCTAGTTTACCCTCATTTAATTATCAGTAACTAACAGTAAATTATTATTGGAAATAGTAAAGAAATAAGGGTACATTAGTAAACAAACAAAACAAAACTTTTTTAATAAAGAAACAAGACTATATAATTGGGACAAAAAAATAAAATAAAGAAAATAAGTCTATATAAATGGGATGAATGGAGTATTAGTAATGACGGTAGCTGAATTAGTTAATAGCATTTATTAAAGTATGGTGTATTAAAATTAATCACATATACGTTTAACCTATTAACTATAATATTTATTTAATTTTAAATGTGTAAAGTTGTTTACATAGTACAAAATAAAATTTAGCAATATTTTGTTTCATTGTTTCTCATATATCTTCAACACGAAAATGTTGATAATGTTCGAGAGCTATTTATTATTGTAAAATGGTGTGTATTTATGACCTTCATCATTGTCCTAAACATAATGACCGGTATTTAAAAATAAACATCACATTGTTAATTGTGTTCTCATTTTTTCTTTTATGTAAGACACTATTTAATTAAAAGATTTTCTTGTTTCATCTTTAGTCGGCAATGCTATCTCATTCACACAAATACACAATAAACAAACAAAATTATAATTTATTTTTTTTAAAGTTTTTCGATATTTCCTTTTTTTACTTACTGAAAACAATAACATTCAAACACACAACAACATCATATTGATTATCATAGAATGCTATCAATGATGAAACCCTAGCTGACCCCTGGTGCCTCGTAAAGTGTGACACATACTTTCTTATTGACACGACCCGTCCTAAGTCACCCTAATAGACCTGACAAGTGTCGTGCGTCGGTAGTAGATACCAGCTAAATGCCGGACCCACCACCAAGG
>CAIGRF010018028.1:10757-26317 GCA_903798235.1 Fraxinus ornus
TATATTATATTATATTTTAATATTTAATAAATTTATTTATCACCTGATTTTTGAATTGACTTTTATTAGACAGTCGAGACCCAATAATGATCATATTTTCAATTTTAATTGTTACTAAACTGGCTTCTAGACCCAAAAAGACCTAAACATTCTTTAATATTGAAAATAAATAATTGACATGTTGCTTCGATTTTGACTTTTAAAATGAGCAAGTAGGCATAATTTTATATTTAATTATATAAAATTAGGATTTTACTTCTCAATTTGGATCGATATTCAAATATTTGAAATGATTTCCAATAGTATCACATCACGTAATAACGTAATGAAGATTTAGATAATTTTCTTCACCAATAATAAAAAAATTAAATTAAATGATACAAAATTTTGTTATAAAATAATTAAGAGACAATGGGTGTTTTTAACTAATAAAATCTGAGTGGTGAACCTGTTAGAAGGGTGTATGCGTACTGTGTACACCAGAATATCTCACCTGAATTATACTGCAGCCAATTAATGAATGAGGAGACAGCTAAAGGCGGACCCACTAATCTTAAGATTTTTGGTCAAACGTGGCAGTATTTAATTGGTCACAATACCAATACATGCCAAGAGATACCGACAATTTCTCGTGTTTATCTCACAATACCAATACATGCCAAGAGATACCGACAATTTCTCGTGTTTATCACGCCGAAATTTCATTGTTTTTGTCATTAATAAAAATATGTTAAATTATATTGTATCTTATATGAGATGTGTTTGGTATTTGAGTTTAAACTTACGGGTGGTGCCCTGGCACCCCATCAATAAGTGGGCGTCGGGTGTCCATAATGGACACCCTTATATAAGTGATGATGTACCACTAGAATAATTCTAAACTTTAAGGGTAGGTTTGATGCATCATATTAGAATGAATAAAGATAAAAATGATCGTATCTATAATCTAGTCCTTATTCCGTTTGATGCAATTAATACTAAGAATAAATTAAGAGTTTGTTTGGTGCACATTTTGAGAGTAAGATGTATTTTTACTGTTGATGTGATGATGAATATGTGGTTGAAAATGAAGGAAAAATTATTGATGTGATGAAAAATATTATTTTATTGAAAAATATGTGTTTGAAAATGAATAGAATAATGAGAATGAGAAAAATAATACGGCCCAAACAGGGGCTAAGTTAACCTCTGTTTGATACACATTCTTTCAAAATACATTTTTTCAAAACTCATTTTGAACCGCACATCTTCAATAAAATAATAACATCACATCAATAATTTTTCCTTACTTTTTAATCACATATTTCACATAATATTACTATTTAAAATACATTATTTTATCAATAATATCCATCAAATACACATTAATTCGAAATTCTTATCCAACTTTATTCAACCCCACAAAATCAATATGATATGTTACGTATAGTTTATTCATCAATTTATTCACGTGTTGCCCTAAGTTGAAATGGTAGTGTCCGCCCTAATTCCTAAATGATGGATGCCCGACATGAGACCTTTTTGGCCAAATATCTTCCGGCACCCGAGCCTCGAGGTTGGGCACCGACTCCTCATGCCTACTGGTATCAAGCACCTACACCCCTGCTCGAGTATAAATTGGGCTACCAATACGAAATTGGGGCCTCATAGGCTAATTCAATCGTGACCACCTGTCAGTTGTCCCATTGCGATGCAGCCTTACTTAATCATTGGTGTTGGGAATTGATAACAATTTAAAATTAAGTTTAATTTTCAATTTAATGTATTTATATATTGAATAAAGAATTTTATTTAATTAAATATTAATAAACAATCTTACTATTACAAGTATTGACGGTCAACAGTCAACCATCAGCCTAACTCACGAACGATCTTAGATTCGTCCCTTGCTAACAACACTACAAAATGGTATAGCACGATAATCCTTTTACATGTGTAAGTGTGATTTCACGTGGTCTAATATTTTCAATTTTTTAATAAAACTAAGAAAATTAATATAATAGTTGAACTTGAGGTCAACTACCACTTTCCATACTTGTTTTTAAATGGCTCTCTCACTATGTTCTTAAAAGTGATGTTAGATTAATAAATAAGACATGAATGGAATGTTTGAGAATTTATCGTTGAAGTATAACCACTCAAAGCCTAAAACTGTGGAAAACCTCACATGGGAATATGAACAAAGAATCCCACTCTCCACGAATAAACACATGGGAATATGAACAAAGAATCCCACTCTCCACGAATAAACAAGCTCTCCGAAATAATAAATACTCAATTTCTCGAACCAATGAATTAGAAAATTTAAGTGCTCTCATATAGTTTTGTGTCGATTAAGTTCACTAGTGATAAACAGTGTTCTAAAAGACTCATTTATGTGTCACCAAGGAGCTACCTAAACACAATGAGCGACAAAAAGGCCAAGTCAAATGGCTTGACGCCTTATATAGTGGTCAACGGCAATCGTTTCCTGCTAATGCATGCCTAAACGCGATTATGCGCAACCATTAATATCTTTTTAAAAATAAAAAATTAATTTTTACAATTTTTTAAAGTTAAAATTTAAAAGTTGATTTACATTTGAAAATTATCTTTTTGTTAAAAACTTTTGATTTTAGATGTTCGATATGCATTATTTTTTATTAGATATTTTTTTGATTGATTAAAAATTATAATAATATTAAATTAAATAAAAAAACGTCTTTTTACGCATATGTCTCGTCTAAACTCGTATAGCCCATTGCTTGACCTCCACGCATTGCCATACATTATGCCTCTTAGAACACTGATGATAAATAAACTTGAATAGCTGACATCAAGCACACAGTAAATTACCGTATTTTCAATCGTGGCCAATATTTTATTAAAGAAAAAATTCAACGACCAGAAAAAAGCGTTACCTATTATAGAGATGTACGCTTTGATTCTTTATTTCACTGATCTCATTCAGCAGGGAAATTGGATTGTACCAAAATGTTTATTGCTACTGGATTTTTCTAATTTTATTGTTGAGGACGACAAACACACAAAGCACAAAGTTATATAAATAATACCTTCATACTTATATAAATAGGAGGATAATTAACTTATAGTGGTACAAACGCAATGAATTTTACAGCAAAAGCATAGATTATGTAACGGCAGAGAACTTAAAAGTAATTGCTAATGAACAACATTGATTCAGCAAGGTAAAGGAAGAGTCAAAAACTGCTAAAACCCACCATATTAAACTCCATGATTATATGAAAAGAACAAAAAAAATAGACACTAGTTGTAAAATTGATTTGCCAGATACTAAAAAAAAAAAAAAGGGTAAGACGAAAGAACGTACAATTGTCCATAGATTTTGCGACGTCAGGATTCCAGCCAGCATCAACATTATCCTTCTTAAGATTAGTACTTTATCCCCCAAATCAGAAGTATTGGCATTATTGCTAGCAGCCACAGCCATGCCCCTACGGCTGTTATATTTTCTCATTTTCTTCTGGATTTAGGACACATGATCATCGAACAGACTGCATTAAAAGCAATTAATTAATATATAAGCAGATTTGTATCAACCCAATTTAGAGCATGTTTGGCTGAAATTAAACTTTACTTCTCCAAATAAAGTTAAAACGTCCTTTCCAGTAAAGTTAGTAATGAAAGCAACTTTGAAAATCATGTTTGGGAAAACGACTTAAAAGTAAGTTTGAATTACTCTCAAGCACAGTCTTACTGTCATGGCCCAGCAGCAAATAAAATCACATTGCATCATCTATAGAAATAACTCCTCATGTATAGAAGAAAATGTGTCACCACTCACCAGTGATGGTACCATATCCAAGAATTTCTTTTAAACAAAACTTGGACCTAATTTTGATCACTTAACCAAATAAAATTTATGCACAAGTAAACTGTAGAATCTTGAAGGTCCACTCGTAAACAAGCTTTCACTAATTGGCCCCTTGATTGAAGATATTGACACTTTCTGCTAAAGTGACTATCCTCCCCTTTGAGTTCCTTCCTCACTTCTTTACTACCAAAAGAGTAGTACTCAAAGCACTAATGTTAGAGGTTGACTTTACTTTTTTCCAACAACAATGGCAGAATAAAACAGGCAAAAGGAAAATCCCTGGGATAACTCAAATTCCACCAAAGACATTTTGTAGCGCAAATCGTCCTGTAATTGAGTGTTCCTTATTTAGGGAGTATCATTTTGCTCTTTATGAGTCGGGATTATTTCGTATATTCAGAAATCAGTTATTTACATAAATTCTACTATGTTTTTATATTTGTTGAAGATTTTTCAAGGTTTGGTCAGCTTCTGGATAAGAATTTCGAACTCAGAGATACTTCTGTATAATTTCTTGATCTTTCTATTGCCTGTCATACTACATGTGATCAGTAGTACTCAAATCATTATTTTCCCTAGGTTACCTTTGTCGGGGATAGAATTCTCTCAATATTAGATTTTTGTTCCATCTATGAATAACCTTTTTGGAAGGAACTAATCAATGCAACGCATAGGTTCATAGCAAGTACATGATTACAAAATTAGCAACTGTTTCTCTTGACTGATTTCTGCAATAGAATTTGATTAACGATATTTATTCATTACAAATAGTACAAGGGAGAATAGATCTATACAATGAATTGCACTCACCAAGCTATGTCTTGTCAAAATCGTCTTCAAATCCATCTTCCCTGTCATCTGAGAAACCAAAAAGATAATCGCATGCTATGATTCTGCAGAGAGTAAAAAAGAGTGTTTCGTGCTATGATTCATCACTGACTAATAAAAGAAGAAGGGGGGGGGGGAGGGGGGGGGATTTTTCACACCAAGGTAAGGTAAAGCAGAGTTTTGAGAATACTAAACTTGCAGACATAGTGACTAGGTTGGAACCTGAATGATTTACAGTTTTGTGACATGTCATCGTGTCTATGTTTTCCTGTTGTCAGGAAAGAGAAAAATGCAAGATAACTGGATATAGACAGAGATACTGGAAACATGGGATTGATGGCGGCAACCATAGTTGGTGCTAACCTTGTCAAGAACGTGAGGAGATTTGTAACACAATAGGATAAAAAAAGGGCAAGAGGGGGGAAAAGGAAGAGTAATAAAACAAAGTGAGCAAAAGAGGCCTAAAGATATGCGGAGACATATTACATGCACATTAATGAGAGCCGGTAGTATACCTGGACCGTTGTCACTCTCTTCAAGGTCCCCAAGGAGAAATACATCCAAGTCTTGCTCAGATGCTGATGACTTCGCTTTACTGCTTTTCTGGTTTGAATCCTCAACTGCCATTTTAGGAGATGTTACACCTGATGAAGCTTCCTTCACCTCAGAATCTTTTATCTTTTCAGCGTGTTTTTGCTTTACATCCTCCATATACTTCTTTTCATACCTACCAATAAAATTAGAAGTATTCTACTAAAGACTCGTTAATCCACACCCCAAAAAATGTGAGAGAGAGAGAGAGAGAGAGAGACTTAAAAGACGTTTATAGTGATTGTCAATACCACATCCCAAGTTCCATGATTTCCATTTATAATTAATATCATGAAGATCATGATCACATGCATTAAGCAAACTGTGCTTCGACTTCATAAGAAACACGAGAAAAAATTCTGCTAAACTCAAGTCATATGCAATAAACTTCCTTCCATAGAAATAGTTATCGCGGCTTCTCACTGTATAGCAAGTGATGTCGTTGAGAGTCCTAGGAAGAACATGCTTTACCAACAAAAGACAAAGAACTAAAAAGATTGAAGTAGGTGCAGGTACAAATCAAACAGCATTTGATTAATGACCTTATTCTACATGGGTGTTCAATCACGGTAACTCCTTGTTGGGATGAGAATTCTGGAGAAGCTTTATAATATGAACTAAATCAGTAGACTAGAACTCAAAGTTCATCTCTAGATCAAAAAACAACTTTATCCAAAGTATAGAGCAATTGAAGTACCAGGAGAAGCAGTGTTCACATACCAAGATTCTAACGGCAAAGAAAATGAGATGGACAAAATCTATTTCAGATTCACCTCCCTCCCTCCCTTAATTAATGTTCCAGTTAGGAGCTCAGCAGAATTTTACGCATTCCCAAAAAAAGAGCAAAATGTCAAACCGAAATATATTCAGCATTAATACAAAGCATCACCAGTATTTAAGTTCATATTCTGTACCTAAATATTTGAAACGCTTTAAAAACCCAAAACAGAAGAAATCATTGGTTTTAATTGCGAGTACAGCATAAACAGTCTTCGCCAAATCAATCCAAAATAAGACTTTGCAGGGAAAAAGTTACTTACGGTGCCACATGACTGCTAACCAGAATAAAGTAGATCCTCCAGAACTTCCTCTCCTTCATCACTCTGGGGCATAACTCGTACCTTAGCTTTGAGATTTCCTGCAAGACAACATCATTTAATTACTGTTGCAATGCTGTGCTTAAGGGTTTGACTTAGTCATTGAAGTCATTTAAATTAAAGATGACAGTTAATAAGATTCAACTCGTTCTTTTTATCATTCTTTTCCTCTCCCAACCCCATTCCCACCCCTCAGCATGTTTCCTAGTCAACTTGTCTTGATCATGCATGAAATATGATTCCGATTCTAGTAAACCATCCCAAAATCCAAACAGCAGGGTTTGCAAAATTACATCATTATGAGACATGAAAAACATACCCCAGATAATATTAGTGAAAATAGCCATATTAATTAAGAGGCACGAGCTCCAAATCTAACTGTAATAGGGCATAACACCGTGACGCAGCAACTAGCATGCAGACATGATCTAATTTTTAAAGAAGGAATAGAAGGGAGATAATTTTGTAGCATGTCCATGCAGGTTGACAAAGGTAAATCTGGGTAAAACAAACTATTATTCTAATTTACTTTTCTTTTCTCGAGTAAACTAATGTTCATTTCCAAACAACACTAAAAAGAACAAATCTGCCATCCCCAATTGGGGGTTTTGGGAGGATAAAGAGGATTACAAAACTATATCCATGCATCTGTGTTAGCAGAAAGCCTAACTGAATCCCAAACGCATTTTTTTTATTTCAGTCTTGTTATTGAGCCATGTGAGAAACTCAAACAGCAAACTAAAGATAGCTAGAAACTCATTGCTTTGAATATGCTGTGTAGCAGCAACACAAACACCTAAATCCTTAACAGCATTTGTGTGAATAGAAATTCACACCAAGTTACCTCATTATAAAAGTTGTCCTCCATCAGTAATACTAACTCAGTTATATACATCGCAATACTTATGTTCATTTTGGCACTCCACTAGATTCACAACCAGTCTGCTCTTCTGTCTTGTGTTTTCCCTTCACAAGAAACAAGAAGTGTCTGAAGCCAGTTTCACTCTCTTAAACGTAATCAACAACAACAAAGCCATATTCTCAATGGAAACGATGTCGGTTACAGAACCTCTTTCACTATGTTGTATTTACTATTCCCAGGTGATGGAAGATTTTGTTAGCTCAGATATTAGTTTGGGCGAGTGAAAGAACTTACAATAATACAATGCTGACTTCTACTCAAAATAAAAAGATTGACTCATTCGTTAACGCTCCAAAAACCAAAGTATTGCTTCACATCACGGGCACTCCAGCACAAAAGGAAGTCTTCCCATACATTCTGGCCTATTTTTTATAGAAAACTTAACATTTTGTGGCATTAAATCATTGTGTTTGCATTAAGCTGGGACTTGTCACACCCATAGTTGAACCTATATTTTAAAGGATGAAAAGTGGAAAAATAGATCGTAGATTGAAGATCCAAGAAGAAAACATCCACCAGGAGTTAGGACTAATACTGACTATTAATATGGCAACAGGGACCCTAGTTGCAAACGTATACAAAGGGGCCCCATTGAAATATTGAATGATAGATGCAGTAGAGTCAGCAGGACCATCTTCTGGCGTTTGCTTGAACCTGGTAAAGAGACTGCAATCAACACCTAGCCTTATATGCCCGTATACAATGAAATTCCTTTTGGACAGCACAAATTAGATATCTGGCGTTTCAAAGTGAGGTCATCCCAGTCCTCACAAGAAAAAAGAGAAGCTCTTGCAGAAAAAGGGCATTGCACACAAATCTTACTGATTGAGATTTCAGAGTAGTTTCAAATATTCTTCACATTCACATACCACATCAAGGAGGGTACTTAATTAGGCAATACGTACAAACTGTTATTCCTGACATCACTATTTGTGATTTAATTGTATTTCAAGACCTCCAATTGAAGAATGCAATCGCATAACTCAAAGGATTCTTCCTATTATCTTCATGTATGTATTAAATGTGTATTTCTCACCTTAGCCGCTACTAAGCCAGTTTCAAATATATTGGGAACAGGGTTTAGACACTTTCTTTTGACACTTAACCACTACCATACGTGTTGCCGGTGAGCAAGATAGATCTAACCTTCATCCCACTTAACCATTACCATAGGTGTTGCTGATTAGCAGGATATATCTAACCTTCACCGTTGAGAGAACAAGCTTTGCATGCTTTTCTTGCCATTCATTGAGATCCTGACGGACATTTGAAGCCATAGCACCATCAGACATCTCTGAGTCGTCTGCACATAAAAATTACTGGTCCAAATGAGTTCTTGCAGCAAAAGGTGAAATGAACAAAAAGAAAATAAAAGCATAAAGAGAAAAAGACGGGGAAGGGGCAAAAACTTTCCAACATCTTCCAAAGTAATAGTAAATTCCGCCATGGAGTTTTCTTTCCTTTCTCGTAATGGTTAAACTCCAACCATAAAACAGTAAATGGAAGCAAAGGCAAAAGAAAAGTGGAGAACAATTGGAAAATTGAAATCCAGTATAAATGATCATCCAAGAAACATAATTCTACATTCGGGGATGTCTAGAGAGCAAACAAGCTCGCACTATCGCCAAAGTTTTATACATCTATTTAGCATTTTTCATAAAATTCGCGACTTTATCCAATCTGATGAACAAAAAGGACCCAAAACGGTCAGATACATTACTGTATACAGGAATTAGTTGGACATTGTAGGACGCGGAAGCCTTCTACATGCTATTTGCAACAAAGATATAGGATCTAAGGGATATTTAGATTGGAATCATTCTGATTAGCCCGTTTTCTTCATAATCTTCAGCAACTAATAACCCTCAAAACTACCAATACAGAAAAACAATGCCAATCAAATCGTTGAAAGATCAAGTAAAATTTTGGAATACAATACCTTCGAGCGGAAATTCCTGGAAAGTACTAATAGTGATACCCTTGGCAAACTCCCTCAAATCATCGGTCACCCCAAACTTCTCCAGATCAGCCTCATTGCCCTTTCCAGACGAGTCCACAAGATTAGTCAGCGCCGCAACGGCTGACGGCGGAAGCTGAGACGTGATCTGATCGGCGCGCTTGATCACCTCATTGGCTAGCTCCAGCGACTTCTTCGACGCCTCGGCGGCTAACTCCTTGGATCGCTTTGACGCCTCCGAAACGACGTCGGACAGGTTAACCGAGGCGATTCCCTGCGTCAGCTCTTGTGATTGCTTTGCGGCTTCCTCCGCGAAGCTCCGAGCTCTTCGCCAGATATCCATTACAGCGCAAATATTTTGCTCGATGAAGATTGGGTTAATGGAGATTTTAACCAGTAATTATTTGCTAAATATTTATTAAACCAGATTTTTATAATTTTGTTATGCTTATACAATTATACGTAGTTATTTGGATGCAATTCTTGCAAAGGCAGCAAAAGATTTTGACGGGTCTTTTGGGATATTCTTGACCAAAAAAATTAGCAAATGTATCTCAACAATTTCATGTTTGAATCTACCTGAGTTGGTTGAATTAATAAGGAATAACGGTACTTGGATATTGTTTACATATTAAAAAAAAAAAAATTGGATATTATTTTTTACANGGATATTATTTTTTACATATTATAAAAAAAAAACGAAAAAAAATAAAGAAAGAAAAGAAACTCACTGAGTTCCCGTTTGATTCTCATTATTGTAAAATGAGAATGAAAATTACAGCTATTATTGGGCTCCACACAAGAAATAAAAATTCAATATGATGGATAACGATTATATTTTTCATTTTTATAGATGAAAAATGAGAAACAAATGAGGGGCTAAATAACTTAAAATACTTCATGGACCCTGCCAGATGAACATGTTCTTCCAGGGCGCCACATCGCCCCCTATTTGAAGAGGGCGTACGTGATCTTGTTCAAACAACTTTATTCATAATTCATATAATCAATCCGTACACAAAGTATTACTCAATTATTAAATACTAAATGTGATTTGTACGTCTAAAGACACAAAAAGTAGAATAATGCTACTTTTATATAAGGAATAACATCATGATTTACGTATAGATGAGTTGTCAAAAAGATATTGAGGAATTTTATTTATTTAATTGAAAAAATTATGATTCAATCACATTTCACCACATAATGTGTATTTTAATCATTATATACATGTAGCATGACATCAGAAAATATGTGACTGGACGAGGTAACCATATTGATAGAACAATTTTATTTAGTCAATATATGAGTAATTCTATAATTTTTTTTTTAAAAAAAAAACTTATTTTCAATTACACGTTCTTCCAATAAAGCAATTTTCGCGTAAATCCAATTTTTTTTCTATTTTTTAATCATACATTCTTTAAAAAATTACTATTACATACTTTATTCTTCAAAAAAAAAATGAAGTTCAGACAAACCCTTAGTATCATTGCTGTCACAATACAAATTTATGTGATATATGTTCAATGAAAAGTAAAATTATGTGGGGCGTTTAATTATATACACTTCAAATTTATGTGACATGTTCAATTGAAAGTATAATTACTTGACTTATTGTCTTTTATTTAATGTCATTCAGGGCTTGTTCGAGTCACCTTTTTTTTCTTCTTCCAAAAATTGCATTTGTAATAGTGTCGTCATTGTGAAAGTGTGATTAAAAAATAAGGAATTTTTTTAAAAATTTGCGTGTAATATTATTTTATTGAAAAACATATGATTGAAATAGGGTCAAATCAATGTTCAAGAATACACTTTAATGGAAAAAATAAGACTCAAACAAGGGCTTAATACCATATGGACGATGTTGTTACTAAATAGCATCACGCAGCTTGATATTTTGTAAAGGGAGTTGGAAGTTTTTTAAGATTATGAAACACTCAAATGGAAATATCTATAATTATATTAATTTCTATTTGTTGTATTTTATTCTAATTTCATTTAAGGTCATAACATTTATTCATTATAACACATATCTATAATTTTTTTTCTTTGAATTCTTATATTCAACTAATTAACGTATCTCATACTAGACAATGGTTTCCGTTAAAAAGAAAAAATAGAAATTGCATGCTTTGAAATATGTAAAAAAAACCTTTTGTCGTATTTTTGCATTTACCATCCTTAACAATATAAAAGAGTGACTTTTTTTGTACACGTGTCAAAATTTTCTATCGTCAACCATTATAGCGTCGTTTCAAATTTTTTCATTTCTTTTCATTTGGCTGTTTTCATTTCATTCTCCAAATCCTCAATTTTCCTTCTCAAAATTCGGCAATCAAATCGCCAAATCGAACCAAGCCCCCGAAATCTTTGAGCTTCCCTTTCGCTTCTCCTCTAGCCATCTTGGAGATTTGAGTTCCCAAAGCCGTAGCAATACAACCGCTGAGAAATCATGGGAAAAATAGCAGCAATGGAGACGCCAGAAGTAGAAGAACAATAAGACATAAGAAATCTCAGCCACTAGTGGAGATGACAGCGACGCTGTTGCCAAGGATGTAGATTTTTTTTATTGTACTATATATGTGTGTGCGCGCGCGCGTGTAGAAGATTTGTAATGCAGTGCCCATGTAAATTTGAATTTGTAATTTCAGACTCTTGAGCTTTTGATATATTTTTACAGATTGATTTGTGATTTATAGAGTTAGTATTGTAATTTGTGAATTGTTATGAATGAATAATGAAATTAATGATGAATTTTCAAGGAGTTGTTGGGGATTCTGTTAATTTGAATCAGAATGGATTGTATGGAAACCTTGGGTTTAGNTTGGGAATTCTGTGAATTTGAATGTGAATGGATTGTATGGAAACCGTGGGTTCATGTTGGTTTTGACTGAAAATATTTAAAAAAACAAAAAATTGTCCATGTCTCTGTGCCACGGAGACAATTTTTTTTTTTTTTTTTATACATTGAGATACATAATACATATTCTTTTATTAGTCCAAAATGTGTTCCGAAAGGAGAAAAAAATGAAATAAGATGGATAAATTCAAAAGGGTGTCTACATTTTTTTTCTCTTTCTATTTTTAATCGGATTAGATTATAACTGTAAATTTGCTGCAATGTGCTAATTGATAACTATATTGTAATAAAATGTATGTAAAACTCTTTTTTCTATATTTCATCACTACAATATAAAATGGACAAAACACTTTGTACCACGTGTTGCGATTTCTGGAATTATTACTGAATTATTATTTTTTTGTTTGCCAAATATTGAATTTCATTTATTTTTTTGCCACGAAGGGCAGTGCCCCTCGACCGACTGATCAGGTCGATCACCGTCTGGGGCTTTGCCCCTGGACCCCACGTGGGCGCGCTGCCCCCTCAACCTCCGTGACCTGATCGATCAAGTCGATCGCAGTTTGGGGGCGTTGCCCTGAACGGCTGAACCCCATAAGAGCACTGCCCCATCGACCGCAACCCTGGTTTTGTCCCCGCTGCCCATGCGTGTTTTAATGCATTGTACTAATATCATTATTCTTATTAACATATTCAATATTGAGCTGATATTCATCTGTTTTGATTTATATTGGTTGTTTATATAAATAATTTCTCATTTTGTTTATAACTTTTATTTGTTTATTTTTCGCTGAAACTAAATAATATTTAATTAGTGATGTTTTAAAAAATAATCAAAAATAAGTCAACACTATTACGTAGCCAATTATACTACTGCACATGCCTTGCACGTGCGTCTCACTAGTTTTTTCAGAAAAGATGATGAGCAAATAAGTCATTTTATGCCTAAAACAAACTTTTTGTAAGAAAATATTATCAGATACAAGATATACTAATCAATAAAAAGTTGATGATCGAATGCATCGAAAAAATGTTTGAGACATAAAGGGTATAATGAGCAAAGATTGAAGGTCTTGAGACAATTTAAATGTGGTGTAGCTAATAAAAACTATTTTTGAACCCCATTTTGTAGGGTTGGATATGGTCCAGTTCGATTCGATTCTCTTTAGAATCGAATCGAACCCAAATTTTTGGGTATTTAGTTAGTGGAACCATTAAGCCCAAATTTAATTGTGGAATCGTTCGAGTTCAGTTACATTCGATTAGGTTCGATTTTCGAGTTCCCTACAATAATTAATTTTTTTAATATTTACAACAACGCTACATTAATTCAACTATGACATGTTCAATATTAGCTCTTGATAAATAGTGTAGTCCAATCTTACGATATCTTTTGCGCCTCTCTTTGTTAAATTCTTCATAAATTTGACTGTTAAAATCATAAGAAGAGGAAGATAGCGAATTCACAATAATAGAACGGTAGAAAACCCGATTAACTGGCCAATTCAACTTGAAAACTTGGGTTAGTGTGTGTGCACAATTAAATATTATGACGGCATCTCACTGTTAAAAGTCACATTGGCATATTTTTCCATCTTTTACAACAATTCTGATCGAAAGTCATGGACTCGGCTTATTTTTCACGACTCTTTGCATGTTTCTACATACACAGTTTCCACTTGAAACAGAAGACCTACTATAGTTTCTAAAAGACTAAAAACTATATTAAGAAGGGATATGTAAGCCATTTTGTTTACCATTCCGTACAACAAACCAACCAACTAATCGAACCTAATCTGAGGCCCAAGCGGTGTCAGTCTTGGGCTCGGTAATTTTGTGGGGTCCAAAATATATTGTTGTAGACATGTATGTATTGATGACACAAATACATACATTTTATTTGCCGTTTTATTGTTGAATTTTATGATAAACAAACCTCATGTTTTCTTTTTTAAAATAGATTTTGTAATTGTAATTTTTTTAAAGAATGTGTGATTAGAAAATAGAAAAAAAAACGTATAAAATTATTTTTATTAAGAAAATGTGTGGTTGAAACGATTTCGAAAAAAATGAGTTCTTAATTAATGGAGCTCAAGAAATGGCTAATCCCATCATCAATGAATATTAAAATGGTTTTGCTATTGTTTTTTCACCAGCTAGGGAGGGAGCTAGAAAATAAGATTTGTGGTGGCAAATTACACCAAATTTTAATTGTGGTGACAAAATCGAAAACTACACGGACTTTTTTGAAAATATAGAAAACAAAAATTGGACAAAATATTGAATTTTAAGATTTACTGTGGGGGCAGGTGACCCCACTGTAAATCCGCCCCTGTCACCAGCCAATGATAAAATGTTAATTGTACATTATGTACACTATGGTGTAAATTTTAATGTACATGTAAAATAATTCGTATTAAGAAGTATATAACTACCTTCTCGTTGCTTGAGGTCTCTTCCTAAAGAGTTGGTGTGACGACTCAAAATTATTCTAATTCATTCTTTAACTATAAGAACGACACCAATACCTTATTTTCGTGAATAGGAGCAGAATATCCTCGGTTTAAAACTCGACCTTAAAACTTATTTATTTTTTATCAAGAGCAGTAAGGAAACATTTTTAAAAATTAGTATAAATTATCACCTTGAATTTGGATTTGATTTTCCTTAAAACAAGTACGTGTTAAATAAAGCTAGGAAGCGAAATTCTAAACTAAAATTTGAAAACATAAATAATGTTATTGAAGAATTCAATAAAATATATAAGAAAGAACACAAAGAATTACGTGGTTCGACGCCAGTGTGGCAAACCTACATCCACGAGAGAAGAGATAATATTATATTCACTTATATCCGAAGTGTTACAACGACACATATATAGTCATACTACAACAAGGTTGCCTTATTATAGAGGAGACAATAGCGAAAAGAATATAACAAATAATGGAAATATTCCAATTAGCATCAACCAATATTCTCCAAATCATGACATAATATTTGTTGGAAATAGGCAAGTAATGAAATCACCGTAAATTAATTTGGGCAGAATAACGTCGTGAAAATGAAGGCACGAAAAATGGTCGAGGCAAGAGTTCGACTATTTCTCCTTAATACGATAATGCCCCGCACTGGTGCTAACGGTATTCTGACACTCGTCTCCCAAGATACAACGATCTGACTTGTAATAGTAGCACTACAAATTACAAGTCCCGACTAACCTACTAATATTTTGATCTCTCTACAATATGAAGGACTAAAATCCACAAAAATAATTTTCTAAGGCTGGATGCAAAATATGAATAATGTAGGGACGAAGGAAGAATTTTGGAAGAAGAGTAAAATTAATTCTGATTTTGGAGTGAATGAAATTGGGGGTATACGGGCCTATTTATAGAAGTTGAAAAGTTGTGTCCAAAAAACACAACAGGCGGCAATTGAGCCGAGCGGCTCGTCGGCTCACCCGCTCG
>CAIGRF010018109.1:21207-41209 GCA_903798235.1 Fraxinus ornus
TTGTTTGAAATACCCTTAATAATAATAATAGCAAAATTTTGAGCTCATAAGGTTGTGCACATTTGGAAGGTTACGCGTATGGCCCAGTGGGAGATTGTTGGAAAATTCTAACATAATTGGGGCCACACGTAACATATTAAAATGTGTGGTGCTATTATTTAAAGAATATTAGTCAATTAAAGTGATCCAATAAAGTTATATTTTGACTAATGGGTATTAGTTTTCATGGAATTAAAGTGTAGAGACCGGAAGTTTGTTTTAGATTGTTGATGGACCGATTTGAAACAAATGAAAGATAATGAATGATCATTATCTTATGAATATATGGGTTATGGTCCCCATTTGAATGTGTTCTTCAAGGTTTCTATATCCCATCAATGGAAATCAAAATTGAAATGAAGTTCACAAATCAAATTGGAAAATCTAACCCCTTCAGGCAAAGAATCCGAAATCTATGGTTTAAGGTATGTTTTATGCTTCCACTATTTTCTATTGATTTCTTGGATTTCAACATGGAGTCTAAATTTAGGGTTTATATGATAAATGATTTGATTATAGTATTTGGATTGAATCTACAATCCCTAATATATTTTCTATCAAATAGTCCCATGCATATTTTGATTTACTCTCTATCTCGCTCATATACTTATAAATTCTTCAAAACTATATGCCTTTGGCACTTTCCATAACAACCACATGTTCCCCTTTCCTCGATACTTGATTTTCATATCTGTAAGTTGTCCCTGACGTTTGAAACCTGTACATTACATGTCTTTCAATAACTCGTGATCTTGCTTGTTTGTGATCATTGCAACGAATACCTATTTAGCAAGTATGTCCATGTACATAACAATGAACTAGAAAGAAATCAGCCGTGTCAAACTTCGTTGCTCGCAAACACCATTTGCAACTGTCATCTACATAGACAATTGTATAGGTAATCTTATTTAATTTCTTCACTTTTGAACTCAAAGTTGTGTTTTAATAAAATCATGTGTACAACTTTCTGAAGATCTTACTTAGTGTTAACAATTGGTAGACATGCAAATCTTCATCATAAAAAATCACATGCGAAGTACAAGAAGATCATGAATTGGGTGAACTGGGCCTAGCTTATAAGTTCCCACCTGACTCGTATTTGTGCGTAGATAAAGCAATGAGACAGGGTTTGGAAATGGATATTTGGTCGACATGCAAATCTTCATCATTAAAAATCACATGCAAAGTACAGGAAGATCGTGAACTGGGCCTAGCCTATAAGTTCCCACCTGACTCGTATCTATGCGTAGATAAAATAATGAGATGGGGTTTGTAAATGGATTTTCTCTTTATTGTCTTGAACTATTTCGAGGGGTTTGTATGTAGCAGCGAGATCCTAGTATGCAACAACTGTCTTATGAATAACTACGTTATCCTTCCATGTTCCGAGCTATCTCTATTGTATCCTAAAAATCATTCACATTATGTTCACTTCATCACTTGCTTCATGTTCATTATCGAGAAATCATTCACAAGAGTTATAAAAAGGAGCATGGTCATTTTGGTTGGTTGAATCAGTCACCCCATTTGCAAGTTAAAAGTAATCTTTATTGGTGAAATCGAAAAATATAAATTGTCGAAAAAAGAAATTCGAACTCAATCTCGTATTCGGATCAACATTGAAGAGGTTTCGTATATCAGGAATTACATTTGTATATGATGCTTTCGTTGATATATAAAGTACTGTAACAAAACCTTCTCCATTAATCTTTGATCCAATTCCATGTCCATTGATTATGTTCATTCATTAGAAACTCACCAAAATAACAAATTGCGAGGAGTGTGATAAATATATTTTATGCACTTATTTAGCCATTAAATAAAAACATTTAGGAGTGTTTCTGATAAATTATACCTTTAACTTGTATATATTATTTGTTAGGTAATACTCAATGATTGGAAATTTATTTGAAAAAATAAACGAAAATCAATGAAAAATGAGGATTTCCAATGTTCATGACTAAATTGCAAATATTTAAATGTTGATTTGAACCAAGGAACAATTATTGAAGATCGTACATGATCAATTGGGTAATGTTGGAAGCCAAAGGATTGAAATTTTTTGAAGAAAAGAATCAATTAGACAAGGGAGGAAAGTTTAGGACCAACTGCAAAGTTAGTACCATGCAATTGCAAAACCAAATTTTTGCCAACCCAAAAGCAATTGATCAAGGTCATGCGACCACAAGAAAGTACCCCATGTGTTCACATTGGGTAAAAATCTGGCAAACGAGGAGTTTCCTTATTTGATCAAAACTCTATTTGGAAACCAATTGCAACACGATTTCTAACCTAATTCCAGCTTCTACAAATACAGAACGTTGTCTACCATTAAAAAAAACTTGTGGTATGCATCTCACATCACATTATAACATAGAAATATTTCAATTACGAGAGGCTAATTCACTATAATAAAAGCAAAAGAACAAACCAAACAAGAATTTGAAGGCAATTTACATCAAGAATGTGAGGATTCATGGCTCGGGATTGGAGATCAAGAACAAGAAATTAATTCCATATTTTTCTTGTATTCATATATATTCTAGATGATATCTTTTCATTATTCTTCTGGTAATATCATTAGAAACATATTAGGCTAGATCTTTTTTTTGTATCAGGATGGAGATGAAACTTTTTGTTAATTATTTTTAATTCAAAGACCAATTAGTTCAATTAATTTGTGCTCTTGATTGATCTTATATGTTTTGTTGAATTATTTAATTTCTTGCACACCAATTAGGTAATTAGTTATTTGTTATGTTTCCAAGAGGTTCAAAATATGTTTAAAACTTTGAAATTTCAGGACATGGATGTTATGGATAACATGTATCACTTGTGCAATCATATAAATAATCGTGAGATTTAATGCATTATTTTGCATAAGAATTAGAAATAGGAATATGACTGGGTCGTATTTAGAATATATTTAAATTACCTCGAGAGAGATAATTAAATAAAAGTGGATTATCGATTGTCATGAATACATAAATAATAATAGATTACATGTCAAAAATTGAAAACAGTGGATTCAAAATTCTACCACTTCACCATCATACTTTTTCATTAAATTCTTAGATAATAATTAGGATAATTTAAATATAAAAATATCAACTCTTTTGTGTTAAACATTCGAAATTGATTATGTATTAGTGTATGGACCTTGGCCATGAAAATTAGCATTGCACGGGTGATGTCTTTAATATGTCTTGCCGTAGGCGAAGGCGTGCGAGATGTCCCGACAATACGCACATTTGGGAGGAATCAAGCAAAACATTCGGGTTGGTTTCGGTATGCAGCATTAATCGAGACACGATGATGCTAATTTACTTGATGGCAGCATCGCGAGAGGGAATTCGGGATGCAGGTCAAATTTGGCATCGATCTATGGGTTGAAGAGGGCAAGTGTTATGCAGCATTGAGACCTTGCTGTCCAGGTGACTTCAGTCCATGAATTCAGTGGTGAAAAACAAGCATAAGGGTAATATGTAACGGGCGGTTACAAGCAGTTATGCATGTGATTGAGTGGAAATGCAGTTTACAGCCGAGTAAGCTAAAAATGTGAAACTGCACCAGCAGTTGGGGGCTGTCAACCGCAATCCGATAATGAACGTTTCTCTATAAATTAAGTTTGTTGAGTACTTTGTTTCATATAGAGAAAAAAGGCATGTTCTGAGAGTTTGATTGAGGCAACAATGTGTTGTGTTGGCCCTTTCATTTCCTTTATACACGTTTCTTTGTTTTAGTGGAAAGTAAAGTTGGGATAGTTCCAGTAATCGCTGTGTTGTCTAAGTTATTTCAATCTTCTACATACTTTGTCAATTTTCGTAAGTTTTCATTTTTGCACTTGAACAAAATGTGTATTGGCTGATTGGGGACAGAAAACCTTAGCGCCTTCACAAGGAATGCGAGATAGCCCTGTAACAACTAGTATCAAAGCACTGTTGGGATGCTTGAGGATTTCGTGTGCGCCTCGACGTTGGATGATGTTGTTAGTTTGGTGGCCCAGGTAGAGGAAACAAGGCGGAATATAGCCGGAATGAATCACGTTTTTGAAAATTTCATTGATGTGATGTACGAAAAACTCGCTTCCATGGTAGGGGACATCATGGCCCTGATTGAAAACGTTACTGTACACCAAAGGATTTCTGGAAGGCGAAGTTGCGTTGCTGAAACCAGCTATTCCTGCTCCTAAAAATTTTGTGGTGACTTTGAAAATCAAGGTGCCTGTTCCAAAACCGTTTGACCGTACCCAGAGTGCTAAGGTATTCGGAAATTTTCTTTGGAACATGATGCAATATTTCAAGGCTGCATATTTTCCCGAAGAAGATTGGTATTGACCTATGCTTGACTTTATCCTTAATGTTATTATCATAACAATCAAATTAATTTTTGTTTTTAACAATTTATTTTAAGTATTCAAAGCATCTATTCTAATATTGATCAATCATGGACAAAAAGATCAATATCAAGACTTTCACATTACAAATCGGACTTCCAATGAAAGAGGTGATGAAAGTCAAGCATTCAAGATAGATCGTTCAAGACAAAGAACTTCAATAGTCAAAGAGTCAAACGAAGATATTGGATTACATGTTTTATGTTCACCTTATAAAGTTATAAACACTTCAATTCTTAGCACTAAAAGATAAAAGTTCAAAAATCATTTTTATGTACTAAAAATTATTTTGATCATCACTTGTAAAAAAACATCTTTTATCAAAAGCAAAATTGATTTTCAAAATTATAATTGAACTTAGATCATATTTTGAAAAAAATCACATCGGACCAAGCAAAGTCAAAATGGATCAAGCTCTTGAAATGCAGATGGCCGGACAAAGTAGTGTATCCGGACATCTAGATCTTGTAACAATCGTTTTTTTTTTTACCGTTCTAACATTTGGTGCACAACAGCTAGTTTTTGTACATCCGAACATGAAAGAGGACATCCAATTGACTGTCCGATTCCACATACAATTTTTGCTCAATGAACTCTATTGATACATTCACTTTTTTGCATTCATTGGGAGGTTTTTTGAGAGCATTAAAGTGAGATATTATTAATCAAAAATTACATTTGATCTTACATCTGATTTATTATCAAATCATTTATTGTAAAAACATTTTTGAATGATTGAATCAAATTTCTCATTCATCTTTATCATCAAAGTTTTCTAATCTAACACTTTACTTTTCAATTATTACTATTCATTGAAGTGTTAACATATTCTTCTCTAAGTACTTAATTTGTTTATATCATTTATTAAGAGAGAATTTTCAAATTGTAAAATAATTTCTCTTCAAACTCGTAGGTCATTTTGAGATCATGTAAAGCTCAATATTATAAATTAGTGTTCCTTATTTGTAAGTCACCGAAAGATTTGTAAATATTTGGATTGTATCATAAATAATCAAATATAGTAAAAAGGTCTTGCTCATGACGGAGAGTTGGATAATGGAGGACGTAGATCATTGATTTGGATTGAACCCTACAATTACATTGTTTGCACATCCGCTTCCCTTTTACTTATTGCGTTCATATTTGTGCATTTTGTTTGATTGATATATTCATTCCAAGCTTGTTTAAATTTTTGAAGTAATTTTTCGAAAATGTTTTGATAACCAATTCACTCTCTCTTGGTTAGATATTTTTGGGCTTTTAATTGGTATTAATGCTCAAGGTGCTCATTTTTTTTATGATTTCATAATCTTGAGCAATGGCTAGCCGCAATTTTCAAAACATCGAGGGACATTCTACAAATGCTAGCTCCTCCCTTCTTTGGCGGCACGAATTATAATTATTAAAAAATGATGATGATTTGTTCAATCCATAGATTATAATATTTGGAAAGTCATTAAATATGATCCTTATAAGCCTACAAAGATTATTAAGGTTGATGGCAAACAGTATCAAACAATTCCAAAATCTAGTGAGGAATATGATGAAGATAATAAAAAAAAAATTATATTTAAATGCTAGAGCCAAAAATTTACTTTATTGTACTTTAGATAAAAATGAATTTAATCGTATTAGACCATGTGATTCCACATATGATATTTGACATGCATTAGAAGTCACTCATGTTGGTACAAGTAAAGTGAAGGAAACCAAGATCAATATTTTGGTTAAAGAATTTGAGAACTTCTTCACGAAACAAGATGAATGATATAATTACCCACTTCATCGATATTGTTAATGGTCTTAAATGCTCTGATCGTAAATTTACTAATGACAGGCTTGTGAGTAAAATGCGTAGGTCACTATCGGAAGATTGGAGCTTATTAAGGATGTCGATAGAGAATCAACTCATATCCATTTGAAGAATTTTATGGAACATTGATGACTTATGAACTCGGCAATACTAAAACTAAGGAGAAAACGAGGAAAAGCAAAAAAGAATCAAATGACCCTCCTAAGAGCAAATTGCTCTAAATCGGCAATTGAAAAAGGAACTACAAGTGAAAATATGAGTGATTAAGAACTCGGCAATTTAATTCTTCTTGTTACGAAAGGGAGAGGTCTTCACAATAATCAAAGATTTCAAAAGAAAGAGGAACGTGGTGAAGAAAAAAGCAATAAAATCATTTGTTATGATTGTGACAAACCCGACCACAGGGGAATCAAATACCCAAACAAGAGAAGAAGTATCAAGAAAATGGCGCTTCAAGTAACATGGGTTGAAAGCGACGATGATGATTGCGAGTCACCACATGTGCCTCATGGCAATCGAAAATGAGATAAATCCTATTGAAAAATATTCAAATGATGATTTATCTACTTTTTATGATGAAATTCTTGAAGAATTTGAAACACTTGCTTCAAATCACTCCATTCTTAAAAAGAAACACTCGTTGTTGAAAAATGAAATTAAGAGAATTTTTGAAACTCAAAAATATTATGATTCCTTAATTAAAGAAAATTTCTTTTTTAAAAGAAAAAGTTGAAGATTTGACTAAGGTTGTTCACAAATTCACTCAAGGGAAGAAGAATTTTGATTTAATGTTTGGAGTTCAAAAATGTGTTTTTGACAAAAGAGGAATTGGATATAAACTTCTTTCAAACAAAAATATTTCAAAAATTTAATTGTTAAAGCATTAAATTCCTCTCTTCCAAACACTATATGTAGCTTTTGCAATAAAATGGGCATATTACTTTTAATTGTCTAACCAAAAATAGTCTACACTTTGAAAGAAAAAACAAGTGGGTTTGAGAGTCTACTAAAACTAACTATCAAGGAATCAAACTTGTATAGGTACCAAAGATCTAAAATTAAATTATCTTTGTAAATACCAGAAAAGATAAAAAGCAAATGATTATTGGATAGTGAATGGTCAAAGCACATGACTGGAGATACGATGTTACTATCAAGTTTTAGAAAGAAGGATAGATGTCATGTCACATTTGAAGACAATTCAAAAAAGAAAAATTATTGGAATTGGAAGCTTTATTTTTGGGTCACTCTTACCCTTCAATTGAAAATATTTTATTAGTAAATAATATCAAACATAATTTGCTTAGTATTAATCAATTATGTAATCAAGATTATCATATTAAATCCAATTCTTCCAAATACCTTATTAATGATGCTACATCAAAAGAAGTGATGTTTATAGGAAGTCGAATTAAAGATGTTCATATCATAAATATCGAATTTGAAATTTATGAAAAATGTTTATCAAGTTTAAAAGGGGATACTTGATTGTGGCATGGGAGATTATGTCATGTTAGCATGAATCTTATCTAAAAAACTTTCAAAAATAGTTTTGTTAGAAAATTGCCAAATTTAAAATTTGAGAAAGATAAGATTTGTAATGCTTCAATTTGGGAAACAAGTGAAAAGTTTTTCTAAACCTAAATTATACGCTTCAACTACAAAACATCTACAACTTCTTCACTGGATCTTTTTTGGACCATCTAGAATCTCTTGTTTAGGTGGTAAACATTGTGTTCTCGTCATTGTCGACGACTTTTCTAGATATACTTGGGCCCCTATTCTTGAACCTAAAGGATGAAGTCTTGAATGCTTTTAAGAACTTTTTGTAAAAAGGTTCAAATCGAAAAGGGATATACAATTACCATTATTAGAAGTGATCGTGGTGGAGAATTTGACAATATCGCATTTGATGATTTTTGTAACGAAAATGGATATGAACATAATTTCACGTCTCCTGGAACTTCTCAACAAAATGATGTAGTAGAAAAAAAGAATCACACATTACAAGAAATGACTTTGACTATGCTAAATGTAAATAACCTACCAAAATATTTTTTTGGCTGAAGCCGTTAGCACGTTTGCTACATTGTTAATAGAGTTCTTGTTAGTCGAAAGAAAACAAAGACTCTCTATGAACTTTTGAAAAAGAGTTCCAAACATAGGTTATTTCAAAGCATTTGGTTACAAATGCTTCATTTTAAACACAAAAGAAAATTTGATTCAAAATCCGATATTAGAATATTTCTAGGATATTCATAGATTAGCAAAGCTAATAGAGTTTTTAACAAAAAGAACTCTAGTCGTTGAAGAATTTTTGCATGTTACTTTTGATGAAACTAATCTCGTTGATCGAGAGAGAGGTATCATCAATAATGTAGGACTGAAAATCCATTTTGAACAAATGAATATTCAAGATCAAAATAAGAAAGATCCAAAAGATGAATACAAGGAAGAAGTAAAAGTTCAACAAAGTGAAATAGAACATTCTGAAGTACCAAATGACCCTACTCTACCTAAAGAATGGAAGTTTGTTCCTACTCATCTAAAAGAACTTATTATCAGTGATCTATCCAAACGTATTACTACTGGAGCTTATACTAGAAATCATCTTAATAGTTGTACTTTCATTTCATAAATTGAACTAAATTTTTTTGAAGAATTCGAGTTTGATGAATTTTAGATTTTAGCTATGCAAGAAAAACTAAATCAATTTGAAATAAATCATGTTTGGGATTTAGCCATTAGACCAAATGATCAAACTGTTATTGGTACAAAATGAATTTTTAGAAATAAACGAGGTAATTGTGCGTAACAAGGCTAGATTAGGGGCTCAAGGTTACAATAAAAAAGAAAGCATCGATTTTAAGAAAACTTTTGAACCACTTGCTAGATTAAAATCTATTCGCATACATCTTGCATTTGCTTGCATAAAGGACATTCTGAAGTACCAAATGACCCTACTCTACCTAAAGAATGGAAGTTTGTTTCTTCTCACCTAAAAGAACTTATTATCGGTGATCCATCCAAACGTATTACTACTAGAGCTTCTACTAGAAATCATCTTAATAGTTGTACTTTCATTTCATAAATTGAACCAAAGAATTTTGAAGAATTCGAGTTTGATGAATTTTGGATTCTAGCTATGCAAGAAGAACTAAATCAATTTGAAATAAATCGTGTTTGGAATTTAGTCGTTAGACCAAAATGATCAAACTGTTATTGGTACAAAATGAATTTTTAGAAATAAACAAGGTAATTGTACATAACAAGGCTAGATTAGAGGCTCAAGGTTACAATAAAAAAGAAATCATTGATTTTGAGTAAACTTTTGAACCACTAGTTAGATTAGAATCTATTCGCGTGCTCTTGCATTTGCTTGCATAAAAGATTCACTCTTTATTAAATGAATTTAAAAGTGTATTTCTAAATGACTTTATTCAAGAAGAAGTTTTTATAGAGTAACACCTGATTTTAAAGATCACAAGTATCAGGGTTATGCTTTTAAACTTAGAAATGCTCTTTACGGTTTAAAGCAAGCTCCTAGAGCATGGTATGAAAGATTGAACAAATTTCTACTTTCAAACGTTTTTCAATAGGGAAAGTGGATACTACCTTTTTTATCAAAACCAAAAAGAATGATATGATTATCATTCAAATTTATGTTGATGATATTATTTTTGGTGCAACTAATATTTCTCTTTGTGAAGAATTTTCTAAATGTATGAGCAAGTAGTTCGAAATAAGCATGATGAAAGAAGCCAAATTCTTTCTTAGACTCCAAATTAGACAAACTAATGATGGGATATTCATTGTTCAAAATAAGAATATATTGGACATGTTCAAGAGGTTAGAAATGGAATACTTGAAGCTAATGAACAATCCGATGAGCTCATCCATAAAATTGGACAAAAATTATCAAGATACTTCGGTTTATGTATGTAAATTTTGATGTAAGATCGAATCCCTTCTTTTTTTAACCGCAAGTAGACCCGATATTGTACTTAGTGTGTGTTTATGTGCTCCTTTCAATTAAATCCTAAAAAATCACAACTTAGTGTCATAAGAAGAATTTTTAGATATTTTAATGGCACTAGAAACTTAGGTCTTTGGTATCTTAAGGGTACTCACATTGACTTAGCTATTTGGATGCCGATTGGGCCAATTGCACAATTGATTGTAAAAGCACGAGTGGAACATAACACTTTTTAGGCTTTACACTTGTGTCATGGTTTAGTAAGAAACAAAATTCCATTGCATTGTCTACCGTCGAAGCTGAATATATCTCGATTGCTAGTTGTTGTGCACAAGTTCTATGGATGAAATAAAAACTTAGTGATTATCACTTAACATTCGACCACGTATCTATTATATGTGATAACATGAGCGCTATAAACCTATCAAAAATCCACATCTTAAATTCTCAAGCTAAGCATATTGAAGTTAGACATTGCTTTTACGTGATCATGCACAAAAGGGAGATATTGTGTTAGAATTTGTAATCACCGAAAAATAATTCACCGACATTTTTACTAAACCTCTAGTTTCTTGATAGATTTTTGCATATTTGAAGAGGTTTGAAAATTCTAGATGAATTTGAAATATGTGGCTACTGTGTTTATGTATCTATTTGTTGATAAAAATGTTGATTTTATGCCTTTTCACCATGAAATTCAAGAATTTATTAAAATAATAAAGCGAACGTCCAGATAACAAGGTGGATGTCCGGATGAGGAATTGGAAAACCTTGAGGACGTTCGGAGTAAGCTATCCAAATTGATATAAAACTTAAGGGGCTGTTCTCTTTTCCGTTTCATCCCCTTTTTTGTTTTCAATTTTCCAAAACAGTGAAAACACGTTTACTTACCTATTTTCAAAAACGAATTTCCAAAAATGAGTTTAAAATTTACAAAGAAAATCGAAAATGTCAAAAATGTCGTTTTTGGTGATTTAAGTTAAAACCAAGCCAAAATTTTCAAAATGCATTTTGGCTATTTTCAGTTACGCCACCAACAAAAACCATCACCATTGCTACTGTACCACACCGTCGCTGCCGCCGTCGCACTACCGTACCTCCAAAACCACCGTCGACAACGTTCCTACCCAAAACCATTGCACACCATGCATACCACCGCCGCAACCACAATCGTGACCCAAAACTTCGCACACCACACACCCAAAACCACCACACACCACCGCCACAGCCACAACCGCCGCACACCACAGCCATAACCGTGACCCAAAAATGTCGTACACCATGCACCAAAACCACAATACACCACGCACGCTACCGCCACACCACAATCACGACCCAAAACCATCGCACATCACGTACCCAAACACCGCACACCACCATCGCTCCCAAACCAATCATCGCATAAAAAAGAGACGAAGAAGCCGACGATTGTAAACCACCACTGCTCGTCGCAATAGCTCCGTAGTGATCTTCGGTGCCGATGATCTTGTGAGGGAGACGACAGAGAGGAGGGAAAGAAGAGAGAGAGGAAGAACAGAACAATTTTTCCAATTTTTTTATTTTTGAAAATAATTTTTCAAAATGACAAAAAGAACACATTTTCAACAATCTCAAAATGAACACTTAAAACCTTAAACCCAAAATGAATTCAAAACGAAAAACTAAAATACGAAGAGAACAATCCCTAAGTTTTTATTTAATGCAGACGTTCGGATCTATGTAGCGGACATCTGAATCAGCGTATTTCCAATTTTTTAAATCACGATTCAAACCATGTCTTCTTCATTTTCTCTCCCATATTCCATCTTCACTGCTTGCGTCCATCACATATTCATCCAATTTTCCTCTCAAATCATCAATTTTCTCACTCAAATCCAAAAACCTATCTTTCCTCCTCCAATTTTCTCCAAATCCCAAATTTTGTCTCATTAAATCTCCTAAAACTCACCCCTCGGGATGTTTATTTTGCTGACTTTACTTTATATCTCTTAAAATTTAAGCATTTATCATGTCTAGTCAATAGGGAAAGCATACGAAGACTGCCGTAAGGCATGATCCTCCTTCACTAACTTCATCCGACGGAGAGCCGAAGTGCCGACAAATCCATTTAAAAAATATCCAATTATAATCGGTGAGAATGTTGATTTCGCCGACTTTACTATCGAAGCCCCCGCATTTCAAATTTAAGAGTATTTTGAAAACGTGGGTTGGATGTCGATAGCTACTTTAGAGGAAAACGCATATCCCCAACTCACGAAAGAATTTTACAGAAACATGTTTAACACTCCTAGGTCGGATGGAATTTATTATTTACTTAAAAGTACCCGTATTACCATCACCAAAACTCTCATTCGAAATGTTCTTGAGCTCGAGGCATATGAAAAGCAAATTTTTCTGCATAAAACACATCCTACGAAACTTAGTGTCAATCAACTCACTCTACATTGTTACAGGGAATAAACATAGAAAACATCACTATACTTAGTACCAATCAACTCACTCTACCTTGTAAAGTTTTGGAAAATATTATTGCACATGTCAATCTACAACGAAAGGGCAATCGAGACGAAGTCAATAATCTTGACCTCTTCATTCTCAATTTCTTTCTAGTTGGGCAGAAATTAGACTTTCCAACCATTGCCCTTGGGCTCATAACGCTTGTTTAATCCACTTGACACATCAAGGCTTTACCTTACGACATGTTTCTTACCAAAATATTTTAGCATTTTGAAATCCCTTTGCATGATAAAACCTTCCTTTAACTTTGTCCCATCGATACCATCAATATTTAAACTCTCAGACATATGAAAATTGTAAAAGAGCATGGTCAATGGGTAGCTCATACCAAATGTTTCAATCCCGCTTTGGGTCCTTCGATTCTACCTTTCGACAGAGATGAGGACGATGATGTACCACACATGTTTGAAACCCCCTCATAATATTCCTAGTTCTAGTGCTCCTCCTTCTATTGGTGGTTTCACATTTACTGACGATCACTACAATCTCTTTAACGGTCACATCGATTCACCCACATCGTTCGTCGAAGGGTTAGCCGAATTACTCCATCAAGTACTCGGTCGCTTCTACGCTCAATTCGACGCACCATGTAACGCCCCGAAAATTTTAGAATAAGATTTTTATTTGTTTTATATGCTATATTTTAATATTTTGAAAAAGAAATGAGGATTAAAATGAAATAAGTTTTAAAAATCAAATTTATTTTTGGGTCAAATAATTAGATAGTGATAGAACTAGATTTAGTATATCGAAATTGGACTCTTTTTGTAGCTCGTAATTAATTAAAAGCTTCAACTTGAAAAAAAGTTTCTTTGGACAAGAACACATTAAGTTAGACCCAACTGAAAGAAAACAATGATAAATACAATTGTAAATAATTAATAACCCAATTCAATTTCTTCCTCTCGACAACATTTGTGTGAAATGATAAAGTTTGACTTTGTGAGTTGATAAAGTTTAATAGTAATCATAATTCTATTATTTGAAATCAATTCTTATCCAAATTCCTTATATTACATTTTTTTTTAAATTCTATTTGCATACAAACTCAATTGAAAATTTCAACTATAAATACTGTAGGAATTCTCATTATTTCACCACGGAAAATAAAGAGAGCCACGGTAGAGAGAGGAGAGGAAAAAGTATAGAAAAATAATAGGAAAACTTTTACATATAAGATTTTATTCTTTTCAAATCAAGGTAAAATACTTTCGCGCAAGTGGTTCGTGTCCTTATACTTTTATACTCAGTAATTTATTATGAATTGCCAGTGGACCTTCGGGGTTCTTTATTAAGAAATATGAGATTCTACGGGAATTCAAGATGACCTAAGATGGGTGTGTCGCTTGATCACCGATATACTCCATAAGAAAATAGTGGTATGTAATGTTTATTTTATTGTTACATGGTTGTGTATGGAAACTACATGTATTTTATTGAGTATTTTTAAATGCTCACTCTTTCCATACACGTATTTTACTGGGTATTTTAAATATTCACTCTTATAAAATTTTACGGGTCAGTTCGGGATAATTGGAATAGTGGCGGGATGGTGATGCGTGCGCCAGAGGAATTGAAGAATTAAAAACATTAAGTTTTTTTCTTTTAATTTAGTAGTTAGTTTTATTTATTCAAAGACGTGTTATTTAATTAGTGATTAGGTTATTTTTTTAACGATAATACTTTCATGTTTAGTTTAAAATTATGGATAATTCAGTTATTTTTTATTAAAAAAATATTATTTTATCGTTCCGCCTCTCTTACAAATAAAATTGAATTTTGGTAACACTTCAAGGTTTATGAAAATTGGGGTGTTACAATTTGGTATCAAAGCAAATGTCTAATTTTCTATAGAATAAAAAAATCACGTGCACTGTTCCCGCGAAAAGTGTCGGTGTTGTTCATGTGAACAGTGTCGAAACAGTACACGTTATTCACCAGTGACCGCACTGTTATATATAAAAAAATTGGATTTTTTTATTTTCTTTTAAATGATTGATATTAATGATCGTTTTAAATAATTAAGTAATAGTTTTAAATCTGACTCCAAAAGTATTATTCTACATGTTTGTGTGTTTAGCCTTTGGATGATGTTTTAAAATTTACCAACTAGAAATTTTAAGAGGTCTCAAGTGTCATTTATTATTTGAGTTTTCTTAATTTGCGCATTCGCAAGATTGAAAGACTCCGTTAAAAAGACTTAAACTGTCTAAGAAGAGTTTGGGATTTAAGCGGTCTGCTTGTGATCCCCATTCTCATCTAGAAGCATTTTGGTTGCACGTTATTCAAATTAACAAGATTTCGCAACTTTCCAAATTTGAGAGTATTCTATTTTCTAGAAACTTTCAATTTGAGAAAATCATTTTTTAGAAAATTTCTGAAAAAGTAGGTATTTCATAAACTTTAGGAATTTAAGATAATGTAAAAAATTTTAAGTTTTAAATATACAATGTTATAAAAAAAAATTTGGCACACGACTTTCACTATTCGACCACTCTCCGATGGATCCAATGTATGAAATGAAATATCATTCTTTTACCATGGTTATGAGTTTTCTTGCTTTATGTTATGATATTGTAATTATGTCAATGGTCAAGTATCTAGAATTTTTCAAGTAACTGAGGAAATTTCGCAGACGTAATTTTTTTAAGGAGTGGAGATTGTAACGCCCCGAAAATTTAGAATAAAACTTTTATTTGTTTTATATGCTATATTTCAATATTTGAAGAAAATGAGAATTAAAATGAAATATGTTTTAAAAATTAATTTTTTTTGGTCAAATACTTAAACAGTGATAGAGCGAGACTTAGTATATCGATATTGAACTCTTTTTGTAGCTCGTAGTTAATTCGATGTTTTCGACTAGAAAAAAAAATTGTTTTGGATAAGAAGACATTAAGTTAGATCCAACTGAAAGAAAATAAGGATAAATAGAATTTTAAATAATTTATAACCCAATTCAATTTCTTCCTCTTGGCAACATGAGTGTGAAATGATGAAGTTTGACTTTGATAATGATAATTTTCTTTGTGATTTGATAAAGTTTAAAACTAATCATAATTCTATTATTTGAAATTAATTCTTATCCAAATTCATTATATTACATCATTTTTAAATTCTAGTTGTATACAAACTCAATTGGAAATTTCAACTATAAATATTGTAGGAATTCTCATTATTTCACCACGGAAAATGAAGAGAGCCAGGTACAGAGAGAATGATAGGAAAAATATAGAAAAACTTTTATGTGCAATATTTTATTCTTTTCAACTTTTCAAACTAAGGTAACATACTTTTATACAAGTGATTCGTTTTCTTATGCTTTTTTACTCAATAATTTATACATGAATTGCCGTGGACCTTCGGGTTCTTTATTAAAAGATATGAGATTCTATGGGAATTTAAGTTGACCTAAGATGGGTGTGTCGGTTGATCACCGATATACTCCATAAAAGAAGAGTGGTATGAAGTTTTTATTTTATTGTTATATAATTGTATATGAAAACTGCACGTATCTTACTTGATATTATTAAATACTTACTTTTACAAAATTTTAAAGGTTAGTTCAGGCCAATTGGAATAGTGGCGGGATGATGATGTGGATTGTCAGAAGAATTGAAGAAATAAAACATTAAGTTTTTTTCCCCTTTAATTTAGTAGTTAGTTTTATTTATTCATAAACATGTTATTTAATTAGTGATTAAGTTATTTTCTTAACGATAATACTTTCGTGTTTAGTTTAAAATTATGGATATTCTAGTTATTTTTTATTAAAAAAACATTATTTTATCGTTCTACCTCTCTTACAAAGAAAATTGAATTTTGGTAACACTTCAAGACTTGTGAAAATTGGGGTGTTACACATATCCTCCACCACCTCCTCCATAGACTTAGATATCTAGTTTTTATTTTTACTTTTTATGTATTTTGGAACTACTTGAAACATGATATATTTGGATTAAATGTGAATTATGCCTTCCATGCATGATGCATTGATTAAGTATTTTGATATTATTGTGATTATTATACTCTTGTTTAAACTAGCATGTATCTGGCATTTTGTGTTTAATTAAGGGGGGATTATGGTTAATTTGAGGGATTATGGTTAATTTGACTTTTGATCATAAATGCACTATTGATGCTTATGCCAAAACGGGGAAATAAGTGAGATGAGTAAAATGTGAGATTATTATGCATGCCAATGAGTTTAAATGAATGTTTATTGGTTTGTTAAAGATAGGGAGAATATATGAAATATATGATCTTTATTGTGCAACATCATGTTTGTCACAATCAAGAAGGGAAAATTGTTGACCTATGATTGACTTTATTCTTAATATTTTAATCATAACAAACAAACTAATTTTTGTTTCTAACAATTGATTTTAAGTTTTCAAAGTATCTAACATAATATTGATTGATCAGGGACAAAAAGATCGATATCAAAACTATCTCATTTCAAAGTATCTAACGTAATATTGATTGTTTATGGTCAGTTGTAAAGTTATAAACCATTCAATTCTTAGCAATAAACGATGAAAGGTTAAAAACTATTTTTATGTACTAAAAATTATTTTGATCGTCACTTGCAAAAATCATCTTTTATCAAAAGCAAAATTGATTTTCAAAATTATAATTAAAATTAGATAATATTTTGAAAAACACTCACATCAGACTAAACAAAGTTAAAATGGATCAAACTCTTAAAATGCTAACATCCAAACAAAGTAGTGTATGTTTGGATCATCTGAACGTTTGGATGTATGGATCCTACAACTGTCATTTTTTTAACCGTTGTAACGTTTGAAGCACAACGGCTAGTTTTTGTACGTTTAGACATGAAAGCAGACGTCCGGTTGGCCGTCCAGTTCCATATATATTTTTTGCTCATTGAACTTTATAAATACATTCACTTTTTGCATTCATTTAGAGACTTTTTGAGTGCATTAAGTGAGCTATTATTGAGCAAAAGTTATATTTGATCTAACATCTTATTTATTATGAAATCATTTATTATGGAAACATTTTTGATTGATTGAATCAAAATTCTCATTCATCTTTATCATCAAAGTTTTCTCATTTGACGCTTGAGATTTCAATTTTTGCTATTCATTGAAGTATTAACCTCTTCGTTTCTTAGTACTTAATTTGTTTATATCATTTATTAAGAGAAAAGTTTCAAATTGTAAAATCATTTCTCTTCAAATTCGTTGGTTATATTAAGGTTAGTGAAGCTCAATATTGTATAAAGGTCAGTGGTCCTTGTTTGTAAGTCACTGGAAATATTGTAAAGATTTTGATTGCACCATAAGTCAATCAAATCTAGTAAAAAGGACTTGCTCATGGTTGAGAGCTCGGTAACGGAGGACGTAGATCATCGATTTGGATCGACATTCCATAATTACATTGTTTGCAGATTCTCTTCCATTTTACTTATCGATTTCATATTTGTGCACTTTGTTTGATTGACATATTCATTCTATACTTGTTTAAATTTTTGAAGTAGTTTTTTCGAAAAAGTCTTGATAACTAATTCATCCATATAAGTTAGCTATTCTTGGGCTTTCTAGACATTGCAAGCATGTATATGCTAAGAAATATGAAATTATGGTGGAGAACTCGATTGTAAGAAGATGGCCTACAGGTAGGTCGAAAATTCTAACTTGAGAACTTAAGAATCAGTTCATTCCCTACAAAACATGGATTGGACGGGAAGCATTGCCAAACTTGAGACAAACAGACAGATATAAAGGTACGTGAAGGACTTCTATTCTTTGATGTTGGCTATCAAGAACATGTTTGAGGAGGACAAACTCTTTAACTTCATGGCGGGACTGCAAACTCATGCACAAGCAGAATATTGAAGATAATATCAAATCAATATTATCTTGATTTGATATTATCTTAATCTGATTTTCATATTTCTCAAATCACTTTGATTTGATTTGATTCTCATAATATTTAAGATATTTATCTTTTTTATCTCAATGTAATTTCTCTATAAATAGGGATATATGNAATGTAATTTCCCTATAAATAGGGATTATGCCTTGTATTCAGTATCAATTCAGAAATAAAAGATGTAGTCATTCAATAGTCTATTACTCTCTTTCTCTTCTCCATCTTCTTCTATATTATATTTTATTTTCTAACATGGTATCAGAGCGGTGATTGCTTCTTGCTGCTGCTTTTGTTTTTGTTTTTTGTTCTTAAACAGCTTCTTCCACCTTTGTCACTAGTGAATCTGGTGACTCCAATAATAGAAGTAATTTTGAGTTGTCCATCTCCAACAGGCATTCCCGTTATCTTTGCAGCAAGATCAGGCTTCTGTTGACGTGCTTGTTGCTGAAGCTTAAGGCATTTATGGAGACAGAACTGTGATGCTTCCATATCCTTCCTCATTTTCTTCATCAGATCTGCAATTGATCTTCATCAATGACCCGATTTTGCAGAAATTGACAGAAGCTAATTTGTTCATTTCTTCATCTGAATTCTATCAGTAAATGATGGCCTCAGCAATCCATTCAAGTTCATAGAAGCTGAGATTAATTTTGTGATTCAGAAATGAAACTGGAGATCAACAAGGGTTGTTATCTCAGTTCTATTATTCCTCCTCTCTCTAGAATTCTACTGGAATATGATTGTCATGTCATCAACATAGATTTGCAAAACCAGATCGATTCATCCTCCTCAATGAGCAATTCCGCCATTGTTGAGTGTTTTCATGGAAGTCTTTCACATTTCTATTGTCTTTGTCCTCCTTTTATGGAGTTTCTCATGGAATTTATTCCAATTCCATTTTCTATATCTTTTTTCTCCTTATATAGATGTTAATTCATAGCTCGAATGAAGCTTGTATCTCAGATCCAGACTTGTTCTGCAATTGGCTTCAGATGCCAATGGCTCTCCATATCACAGCCTCTTCTCATGGCAATTTAACTATCTCTCCTGGCGATGCTCCATGCGCATGGCACTTATCTCTGGCCTCCTTATTTCTATTGAACCCTCTCTCTCTCTCAAACAGTTTGTTATACTGCAGCAGTTTGTTATCTCTAAAAATGAAGGGTACTATCAAATTTCAAACTTAAGCTTCCTAAGTTCTCCACCTTGAGTTTGAGGGAGAGTATTGAAGATAATATTAAATCAATATTATCTTGATTTGATATTATCTTAAATTGATTTTCATAATCTCAAATCACTTTGATTTGATATGATAATCATAATATTTAAGATATTTACCTCAAAGTAATTTACCTATAAA